>LR544904.1:0-43881 GCA_900536305.3 Caenorhabditis sp. 40 LS-2015 | reverse complement strand
CCCCCCCCCCCCCCCCCCCCCCCAAAGGTTCTAACATGTTCCATAGATCATCAAAATCGAGACTATCAATGAGGTAACCAAAACACATGTTAATTTCCGTTCCCGCGAAGTTCCGCTTAACCGAACCGCCAGAAAAACAAAGCGACAGCTCAGATGGGAACATTCAATGTACGTCAACCTCCCACACTACTTTATTCCCAAACTTTGTGGCTTCTTGGCGTTTATCTTCAACCCAATTTTCATCTACCTATTGTACACGGACAAGAAGCTTCAGCTGGGTCCTTATCGGTATCTATTGATCAGTTTCTCCTTCTTCAACATGTTGTGCTCCTTTTATGACGGGTTGGTTCCGATGTGCGTGCACGACTACCGCTACGCATTCGTCGTCTTTGTCTCCGACGGTCCGTTCGTTCATTTCACCCCTCTTGGGCAGTTGGCTCTATCTGTCCGCTGTAGATTCATAACTGTGACCTATGCAATACTCCATGCTCATTTCGTTTTCAGATACTTTGTGTTGTACAGGGGAAACGTACTTCAGAAGTGGTTCATGCCTTATGGACTGTGTGCGACATTTGTCTATTGCATTTGTCATATGACGTTGTGGGCGTGGGTGGGTTTACCGCCCCCTGGTGTGTCCAACCACGAAAAATCATTCCAGGTCTGTGAATGTTTCTTCTATGGGGAATACGAGCGGAAGGCTTACATACATGACTCCTTCCAAAATCTTTACCAGGAAGATTCGCACAATATGAGTATGGTAATAGCGCTCTATTGGGAGGGTAGCAATAATGCAGTGATAAGATCTTGGATTGGAGTGGTGATTGTCACGGCGAGTACGGCGTATTCTATGATGCTGTTTTTTGTATTGGGACACAAGGTAAGGGATCACCTAACCTGCTTGGGGGTCGTTGACAACTTTTGGTCGGAAGTTGGCAAAGTCCATCAAGTTTGTAACGCAGTACCTAAATAATACCATTTCTTCAGATCATGAAAAAACTAAAAGTACAAACAACCCTGAGCGAGAAGACCCACCACCTTCAACGTCAACTATTCAGCTCTCTCATCATCCAAACTGTAATCCCAATATGCGTCAGCCTAATGCCTTGCCTCGCCGTATGGTTTGGACCCGTTTTCTTGCTAGACTTCCGATGCATCTACTTGGCGGCAGTCATTGCTGTCTCCATATTCCCATGCATTGATCCCATTGCAATTATCTGTTTTCTGCCACATCTACGAAAACGTCTTCAATTTGGGAACACGCAGCAAGTTTATAGTACCCAGTCGGTGACACAGAGAGTACTCAACGCTAGATGAGCTTAGGACACCAAGTTTTTGGTTCGTTGTTACAAACTATGGAACTTCCTTTTATAGTTTCTCCACTCTTCCAGTGATGCAACCAACCGGCACAAACTCTAAATGCCCGCGAGAACACAATACTAATTGTCAGCCAGTTTTTTTCCTGTCTTTCTTTGCGTCTCTTCTACTGTACACAATGTTTTCCCACCACTGTCTTATCTTTCTCAGTCTGCGTCCTTAATGTTGACCATAAAGTGATTGATAACAAAAAGACAGACTGTATAAAAGCGATTGATAGGAAGAGCATGAAATTACTCTAAACATGAAATTTGTATTGTTATTGTGCACACTGTTAAGTATTGCAAATGCCGCTTACAACTTTTTGCTGGTCTCCCCAGTTTTCGGGTACAGTCATTTGAAGTTCATGAGCAAAGTTGGGGACACATTGGCCGACGCTGGTCATAATGTGGTGGGTTTTTCAGGTTGAAAAAAAACAAATTAGGGATCATTTCAGACGATTCTTCAAGTGTACAACTATGAACATTTTGGGGAGATTCGAATGACAAAGAATATAAGAGTGGAGGTGAGAATCTAATTTTGAATTTTGAAGGATTCTGAAGGTTTCGAGAAGATTTCCAAGAATTCAGAGTTATTCCTAAACTTTGCTTTTTTTTCAGCTCGTGGACTACCACGACCCGAAAAATGCGAAATCTAATGAAAACTCGGCGAGCGCCTTCAAATACATGTGGGACACTGAAATTATCAATAATCCACTTACAGGAGCACTGGCTGTAAGTACAGTAATCATCTCAAAACTTTGAAGAAACCTGCAACTTTTTCAGACATCTTCTGTTCTGTTCAATGAGATGAAGGCCATGTGCGAAAGTGAGTCTGACCTTGAAAATTTCTTGAAAATTAGGCAACTTTCAGAGATTCTACTAGACAAGCAACTTCACCAATGGATTTTGTCCAAAAATTTCGATGGGATAATTTCGGAAACATTTGACTTTTGTGGACTCTGTAAGATTATGAAACGAAATCTTCCAGAACGAAGTTTCGAAAATTTCAGATCTGGGGGACCACTTGAAAATGAACATCATCCCAATGCACTCCTCAACTATCAGTCTTCCATCGTTCTATGCAATTGGAGAACCATCCAAATTGAATTTTTTGCCATGTTAGTATCACAAATTGATATGTAGTAGATCAGAAATTAGAGAACAGAAAAATATATAAACATGAAAATTTTCAGCAATGAAAACAAAGTTTGGAGGCGAACAAACGGTTTTCGATCGTGTGCAAGACATCATTGCTCTTCCATGTCTTGAAATCGCATTTGGCAAACTTTTCGAAAAACAGTACAAGCAGGCTAGCGACCTTCTGAAAGGAGACGTCCGTCACTGGAAAGAAATTCTGCAAACTGCCACATTTTATTTCACGAATGGAAACGATTATATCTCGTTTCCAACGGCAGTCCTCCCGAAACATGTTAGAATCGGAGGATTCACGATTGATGCACCGAAAAGTTTGAAATTGGATGAAGAGTTCGAGAAGATTCTGGGTTTGAGAACGTCTACAGTTTTGATTTCCTTTGGAACTGTGATTCAGTCAGCTGATATGCCGGAAAGTTTCAAGTAAGTTTTGAACTAAAAGACTCCGGGATTCTGATGCAGTCTTCAGAAACGGAATCATCAAAATGTTCCACAATCTACCAGATACTACTTTCATCTGGAAGTATGAGGTAGATGATGACAAGTTGAGTAGTCGACTTCCTGCAAATGCCATTCTCAAAAAATGGGTACCACAGCCAGCACTTTTGAGTGAGTTTCAAGATGTCCATCTGTTAAACCATGTCTCAATACTTTCAGCCGACTCCCGCCTCAAGTTATTCATCACTCATGGAGGTCTTGGATCCACTCTGGAAGTTGCCTACTCTGGAAAACCAGCACTCATGATTCCGGTCTTCGGCGACCAACTTCTGAACGCCAAAATGTTGAGCCGTCATGGTGGAGGTCAAGTCTATGACAAATACGACTTGGTCAATGCGGAAAAACTGACGAGTGCTATTCAACAAATTCTAAACGACGAGGACTTCAACAAGAACGCTCTACTCACAGCGGATCTGCTTAAAAATCAACCCATAGATCCGAAGAAGAACTTGCTGAGACATGTGGAGTTCAGTGCGAGGTAAAAGAGATGGCGGGAAGTTGAAACTATCTAAATTTTCAGATTCGGCAGAGTCACTGCTCTGGAGCCCTACAATGTGCACTATGGTTTCGTTCAATACTACATGTTGGACGCCTACGCTATTATTCTTGCAGTTTTTGCCGTTGTACTTTTTGTGACAGTGTTTGTTGCAAGGTTTATTTATGGACTAGTTTTTAAGGCAAAAACTAAACTTGAGTAGATAAATATTTTGCAAAAACAAGCTACAAAGAGTCTTCTTGATGTTTGGCAGATCACTTAGACATTTAGACTTTGTATTTATGTAGCTTTTTTGGTCATAACATCAAGCACGTTTACTATTTGATGTTGATGTAGTGCAAAATTAATTCTGAATCCTGGAATCCGTAGTCAACGTGGGTTCTTGCCTTCTAACCTGAAACAAATCTGGACTTTCTCAGGTTCATCATTGTTCCTCACCTCAGGTACATAGCCACACCGGAGAATAGTTAACAGAGCCTCTCGATATTGAGTAGACATGAAAAAACATATTACCATATGGACAGCAGTAGAGATGTTCATGAGATTGGATAAGAAGTCTTCCATGGTACTGAGAACGACGCTGTGAAAAAAGGCTATGGACTCTATCCAATTTAGTATGCACTCACTACATCACAAATCCATCGTCCGGTGACTTACTGCACGGTGAAAACGGGCTCAACACGCAAACCACCCCCAGTGGAAATCCGGCGACAAAAAACGACAGGGTTAAAGCCAACACCAAGTTGGAAGTATTCCGGGATGTCTTGGAGCTGGCTGCGGAAGACATCGCTTGTCGCTGTCGCTCAGCTTTTCTAATTTCCCGAATTAAGAAATAAGTGGCAATGGTGAACAGGATAAATGGAATAAGTCTTGAAATAAGTCCATCGGTGATTTTTTGAATCTTCGCCACGAAATAGTCATCCTTTGTGATGAGTTCAGTGTCCCCGAACCAGTAGTATTCGTGTAACGTATGCTGATCACAATGATACTCCCCCTCCACTCTGGTAATAGCGTATCTGAATGGGTCGATGACGTGTATCAAGGAGCAGAAGAAGCAAACAGCGGTAATAACATAGTAGGCTATTATAGGTTTCGAAAGAATCTCGAATTTTTTGTTCAATGGATATCGAATCACTAGAGTTCGGATAAGAGTGATACTGAAGCTGAGCCACGTGGAACATCTTCTGGTATAGTTTCTACTGCAGTCTAGGAAGACGCGGATCCAAAGGAGAGCATAATCTGTTTGCTTCGAAAAGCAGATTTGGAAAACTTTAAAGATCAAAACGATTTGTCGGTGCACAGAATACCACAAGAGCACATATCGACTATTGCGATCGCTGCCATGATTAGATAGATAGGATGGTTTCGAAGAGTTTTGCGAGTGAGAACAGCGAAATGAAAAATGTTCACGACGAGACAAGTGACCGCGACATAAACCTCTTTTTCGTTTTGATCACGTACGAATTGACAGAACTCATTGTACATGGTCCAGATGATGGTCATGAATCGGTCATTGGGATAAGGGTCTGGATTGAAACAGCCCATGTCTTCAAAACAAACGAAACAAGTTTGGAGCAAGGTTTCTTGACCGATTTGGTCAAGACTTGAAGATTATATGTATGTCTTTGTTAAGGTCACATTTAAATGTGCACAAAATATGATGATGTTGACGAACAAAAATCAAGAAGAAACTTTAGTCAACGAACTCTCGCGTCCTTTGAAACCTTTAACTTTTTTCAGTAAAACAACTTCTTCACAGATTCCCGATATTCAGAAGAAATCGTGATGTAGATGAACATGCGGGTCGTGACGTTTATTGTGATGCTGGTCTTGATATTTCGCTGATATTGTAAGTAGCGTTCTCTGAAATGAAGACGGTACTAATTTTCATCTAGAAGCCAATTACTCACTGACTACTGTGCCATGGCGTCAAAAGCAAGTAGAAGAACAATAAGACAGAGCCATCCAAAACTTCTGATACGAATATAGAGACCGCCAAAGCGAAGATGAGTGCTTCTAATTTCCCATGTGCTCGGAAAATCCGACATCGATACTGGGAACTCAAAAATATGAAAGAGAATCCCAGTAGAAAAATGGAAATGCAAGTGAGACCATCGTTGATATGTTTTCGAGCCAGGAAAACTTCAGGATCCATGTGAATGTCGTACCCAGAGAAACCACCTTCTGTGGGAACGTTACACCTACAATTGTAAACTTAAGGTTTAGTTGGACTACTGTAGAATCAATTGTTAAAAAACCCGCCCATATACTCACCCAGCGTATTCCGTGAACTCGATATGATATTTCGCATAAAACTTAGTGTGCCATCCGCTACCCAATAGTTTGCTTCCCAATTGTTATTGACATCTTACAATTTCCGTAAAACGAGATATTCAGTCTGAGAGGTTGCGACTTTCAAAGCTTGGAGTCAAATTGGTCGAATGCACAATCTGAAATTCGTTCACGCGATGAGCCCCAAAAACGTTCCCCACCTTCTTCTTGCTCCTCCTCGCCACATAACACGCTCTAATGGTGTAGTAATTGTCGGAAGACGCAATGATACAAATGAAACAGTGTGTAAAGGTACTGAACAATGTCACAGTGTTGACTACTGTATGCGAGCGGGCAAAGAAATCTCTGAAAGATTAAAATTGAAGCAATTCCAAAAGACATGCCCACTGAATGCTGTGATAGGGGTTTAACACGAACCAGGAGAAAGTAAGAAGGTAAGTATGGAAACATTCTGAGAGGAGCATGTTCACAGTGAAGAGAAGAAGACGGATGTGAGAGCTGAAAAAAAAGAATGCTCGAAACCATTTGGGTGTGTGTGTGTGTGTGTGTGTGTGTGTGTGTGTGTGTGTGTGTGTGTGTGGGTGTGTGTGTGTGTGTGTGTGTGTGTGTGTGTGTGTGTGTGTGTGTGTGTTTGTGTTTGTGTTTGTGTGTGTGTGTTTGTGTGTTTGTGTGTGTGTGTGTGAGGACCGGTGACCGACCTGGCCTGAGGGTGTCGGCATAGGCCTCATCATCGACCTCATTCTTAGTCAATCTTCTCGATTCACCGGAACTTACTCATCACCGCCGTTATTTCTGCGAACCAACATTCGCAACTTTCGAAATTGAACAACAGTGGATATAGTCAATAGGACAAAAGATATAATTGTTGCCCAACCATTCAAAGTTGATTGCCATTGCAGCACATCATCTTCGATGGACAATTCATAGGTTAGAGGGAAAACTTTTGGAGCTTTGTCACAGCTGAAACGATTGAAATTGTTACAGCAAAAACTCATATTGTTACTGACAACCAAAGGTTAGAAGTTTGAATTTCATACTCGGCAAAAAACCAATAATGAAGCGATGTGCAAATTACCAGGACACCGAGGTTGATGCAAACACCCAATCGAAAGTTTACAGTCTTTGCAATAACTGATAGTACCAGAATCAATGTAATGGATGCACTGCGAGCTGCACCCTTGATAGTCAGAAATGCAATTTTGACAACTTGATGAGTGTAAGTTTGCAATGTGTAGCATTTGTAGTCAGTTTTGTAGAGCAGGTTCCATTCGAGAAAGCTCCAAAGAAAGGTGCCAGAAAAAGTAAGCAAGTCGCAGAGAGCTATGATGAGAAGAATAAAGTACAAAAAGTCACCGCGTAGTGGCCTGCGAGTGAGAATAAAGCAATGAAAAATAGATAGGGGGATTCCCAAAATCGAAATGAAAACTTCGACAGTACTCGGTTCCTGGGAAAAGCCAGCTAGATCTATCGGACTGTACTCAAAATCCTCATAGTCGTAGTTATCGAAATTCTTCATTACTTGGAAGTCAGTGATGTTGGCTGGTGGAAACCCGCCAAAATTTAAAGAATAATCGTGGTAAACAGAGTTAGAAAGCATAACTAGTGTCTTGTAGAACTCAGTAGGCAACATCGGAGCCATTTGTAACTCGAATGGTGGAGACTGATGGAGCATCTGGAGCCGGGAGCTGAAACTTTCAAATTTTAAAAATTGTGAGAGTAGTCACCGTACTTTTGGGGTCTTCCTTCTGCACATGTACTTTTTGGAGATGTCGAAATACTCGGAAGACGTTAGGAGACAAATGAAGGAATGTGTTGCAGTATTGATGGTGGTGATGGTATGAACAACCACTTGGAATCGAACAAAATAAGTTCTGAAATTTTTAGGACTATCTGGGCCTGTATTTCATCAGACTTACTGAATGTTCTCATAGGGTTTCAGCAAGAACTTGTCGAAAAGCACCACGGAAAGATCCAGAAACTCGGATAGGAAAACACTGAAGGTCAGAAGGAACAGCAGAACGATTAGACTGGAAAATTTTGAAGGTGATATTTTTCAGATTCTCAACTCACTCATCCTCCCCATTTCTAGTCTTGACCACTGTCCGAAGCTTGAGGAACAGGATTACTGTACACGTGGCTAAGAATATTGTGAGTATGATTGTGATAAATTCGTTGATGAACTTTTGAAATTGGAAATGTTCTGGATCGATTGATAGAAAGGCACCGGATATAGTGACGCTGGGGTTAGGCGTGCAGCTAGAAAAATTCTTGAGAAAACGTGGGGTTTCAGAAGCCCTTACCCAGAAGCCGACATATCCAAAAACTCATAACCAAGACTGCTCCAAACATGCCAAGCCATACAACATCCAAGAGCCACAGTACTCAGCAAAAGTGCGTGAGTCACTTTGATTTTTTCTGAAATCATTTTCAGCACAGAAATGATTACTGTCAAGGTTGAAGTCGCATTTCTCGCTATGGACTGAATCACCATGATTCCAACTCGAATATGTTGATGGAAACTAGAACGAACTGAGCACCCATTTTGAAGCGTAAAATCCCATATACTCCAGGTGAGCTTCCCGGAGAAGAAGCAGAAGTCGCAGATGCAGATAATAAGGAGAAATATGTAGAATGGCTCATTCCGTAAACCCTTGCGAGTGAGGATAAAGAAATGGAAGAAGCATACGAAGAATCCGAAGATTGAGAACACGAAATCCACAGATGTCGGGTTCCTGGATTTCTCGATTGCTGTGACGTCATCATATTCGAAGAGTTCATAGTGATAGTCTAGAGAAGAAGTGGTGGTGGTCAGGAGTGGTTTTTTGGTGGTTTTCATAGTTACCAATGATTCTATCAGTAAGAAATTGAAACAGAAGAAGAAATGACAAATATTCATGAAAGGTTCGCAAAGAAAATTGGAAGGTTTACACGAAGTTTGATCAGTTAGCGATGATATCAGTTGGAGTTGATGTTGGCTGTGTGGAGCTTGAGCTTGGAGTGATATCATGTTGCTGTGGAGCAGTAAAGTCGTAAGGCTGAAAATTCAAAAAGTATAACCAAGTCTCCCTTGCTTTCTTCTCACCTCAACCATAGGAGCAAATCCAAAGTAGAACATGATGTGTTCAAAGTACGCTGTGGAGAACTGTTAGATGGAAAAATGAAAAGTCACGGAAACAAAACAGTATCCATCTCATGGAGAAGGGTTCTGAGAGGTAGGGGCTAACGCTGAAAAGTTCACATGACGAGACTGTTAAAGAAGAATACACAACCATCGCATTCATCTCTGCTTCATCTAGACCTACGTTAGAGAGCAATCGATTCTTTGGATGCTCCGACTTACTTATCAACGTGTTGATGTGTCGCTCCCTCGAAAATATCTAACGGCAGTGGAGTTCACAGGCTGAAAAATTAAAGTTTACAGTCAAACCCACTGACTCTCTTCTAACCTCAACTCTATTCGAAATCTTGAAGAAGTCTCTAACACGTTTCTGATATGTCTCGGACATTCCGAGAATGAGAAATGGGCGAGCCGTAGCGCCGATCATTCTCCATAGCTTGGAAAAGGCCGTAGGGAGGATGGTACTGGGGCTGAAACGTTGAAAATCGTCACATTCCAGGTCTAGGTCAGACTTATAAACGGCACCTACCCGGAAGCGATTGCATCGGAGTTTGTCTCATGGAACATCTTGTTCGTAATCAGCGTTGCGAAATACGGTACGAATACAGATAAATGAAGCCAAATGGTAAGTTTCGCAGTTATCTTCTTTTCCTTCAGGCCACACTTCCAAGACACGGTTGTTAACCAGATAATAACAACTATGCTCATGAGAAGCTTCAACATCTGGCTCAATATCTCCCCCAAATTGTTGACCAGGATGAGTTGCGTTATCCAGTTGTCCTCAGTTTGAATGTACTTTCGAAAAGTGTCATTTAGTATACATCCCGAGACAAGTTTGACCTTTTTTGATAAGAAAATAAGTGCGACTTGTGACACAATCGTGAAAAACACAGCGGGAAAGAAGGAAGCAATTGATAGGATTTTGCACTTTTTACTAGTCCAAACTATTCGTCCAACCTTTTTCAGATCGATAACTTGAATAGCGCACATTCCTATCGAAATCCATTCTTCAGTGGCAAACCCGATATAGTAAACTCCCTCATTCATGATTTTCAGTATCATGTCAGCCCAGCCAACATGACCGAAGCAATCTTTGTTCTCCACGTATGTTATAACAGTGACGATTTGGAATATGAATTGGGTGGTGACCATGAGTAAGTCACAAATGCAAATGGAGGTGAAGCATATCGAGAGTGGGTAGTTTTTTAAGACTCCCGAAAGAAAACACAAATGGATGGCGTCGGTGACAAGGCCGAAGATGGTAAAGGAAAGGATAGCATACTTGAGAAAATACTCGACATCTAATGTATCACGAATGTCCATTGAGGAAATGAAAGTCGAAAAGTTTTCAGTGGGGAAAGGTTTCATGCCAGATAAGAAGGAGGTTCACACTTATGTGCCTCGATTTTAATCATAGGCAATATGCATTTCTAGTTGTCCAAATGTCAGGATACTTCAATCTAGTTTTGTTTGGCAGTCGGGCTCACACTTCAAGCCCTTTGAGCGTTATTGGTATGGATAGAACTTCCGCCAGACTACAAAAAGTTCCTGGTTTTGAACAAAACTTTGAGCTATGTACCTTCAGATACTTTCTTGCTGTTGCTGCATAGTCTGGGGACGCCAGATGGCACAAGGAGCATCTCCAAACAATGCCCAATAGGGTGAAGATACTGGTGATCAGTTGATCGAAATAAGCACTGAACACAGGTTTCTAGAAAATCTTGAAGATTCTGAAGGACTCACGGGATCATAAGGTAATCTCTCAGGAAGATTGTGTCCAGCAAAAACAAGCAGAAACTTAGGGATTCAGCCACGAAGAAGCTCAAGCTCAACATGGCTAAGAACATGGAATGACTGAAAAAAACTATCGAAGGCAAAAGAAATCTGAAAAAATACCGTACATGTGTTTTCCACTTTGTTGAGAGCATCCTGCCAAGAGAAGCTTGATGAAGTTAACCACAAAAACTATGGATAAAAGAGCGAAAAGAGAAATTGTAATTTTATCATTCACGGACTGCTGGAAGTCGTAAAAGTTGGGATCGATGGAAAAATAGTAGCTGAGGACGGTGGGACATTTTTTGAAGCTGTAATAAAACATGTGAACCGAGTCGTCAGATTCTAGGCTTACTTGACTTCAACAAGTTCGATTTTATAGTGAAAAGTCGACCATATCGACCATACGATGTACACCAAATGCACCCAAACAGAAATCCAAATGGCCATAAGACTATTGAGTTTCACCGTCAAAATTTTCAACGTCGAAACCAATACAATGAAAACTATGGACAAGTTTCTAGCCATCTGTTGTGTGATGACCACCCCGACTCTCACAACTTGATGAATGTATAGATACTTCTTCGAGCACACATCTTCAGCCAGGTAGTCGATGAAAGTCCAGAGAAGAGTCCCGGAGCAAAATAAGAAATCACAGAGAGTGATGGAGGCGATGAAGATGAACACGAAATCTGATCGTAGCTCTTTTCGAGTCAAGATGAACAGTTGGAAAAGACAACCGCAGAATCCGAAAAAAGCAGACACATCTTCTAGATAAATAACACCGTTTGAACTGTTCTCATCGTCATTGAAGACCGTGGTGGTTTTGGGCTTCTTGGTAGTTTTCATCTTGTAAACCGAGAATGAATTTGAGAATCAAATGATGCCAAGATGTTTTCCGAGAATGCTTTCGAAACTAAATTGCTGGTTGGCTAAATTTTCTTCTCGATGTTTGAGAAGGTAGTGATATCATCGATGATAGAGCTTGAAGTGACAAAACTTGTGTGTAGTTTGAGCTTGGAACTATTATACATGAACTGTTTACATATATTAAAACTTTATTGATGCATAACTTATTCAAACAGTTAACCGATTCTCATTACTTTACTCGCAGGTTCTTCACCTTCCTCTTCCTCGGCGCGCTGTTTATTGAAATTCCTTCTCATCCAAGTGACAAAATCTGCAGCTTCTCTCGATGTCGACTTTGTCTCAGCGATGAAAACACCATCAAGGGACAGCCCAACAACTAACTCGTTGCCAAAAATCTGCTCAAGTACGAGAGCAGGGTTTGAGAATTTGCCATGTTGGTGTTGCATGAGAGTGAAGAGAAAAATTACGCATGCCCCATGAGTTCCCGACGACGTGATCAACAGAAATCTGGAAAGTGTCGGAATTTGTGAGAATAAATCCATAAAAATTTACAGTATAGCTTCTCTCAACCAATCGTCGAAAAACATTCCATATAGGTCCGAATCGAAGAACTCCAACGCTTTAGTGAGACTCGCAAGAATCATGTTTTGAGCACTATAATCCTCGTCGAAATTTTCAATCAGAATGATACTTTGCTCAATGTACCTCTTCTGGCAAGATTGAGAGCTATGCGTTAAAGAAAGACAGTCAGCGTTTCGGAGAAACTCGTATTGTACATTCATGAAGCACTGAACAAAGTTCTCGCCTTGCGCGCTCAAATCGTAACTTCCTTGGATGTTGAGAAGACGTTCAAACAAGGCGTAGCGTTGAGCTAGGGCAGATCGGCGAGTGGGGTTCATTTTTCTGAAAAATGTACACTCTGGATGTTTCAGATTTTGATGTAGTGTTCGCTCACCCCAATGAAGACTCCAAAAATTTCAAAAGAACTTCCAAAAGTGGTGGCCTCATACGATCCATAACGTGCAAAACTTTTGCGGCTTCTTCACACATCTTGTCAGTAAAGCCAGAAATGAACTGGCCGACAAGGTCACTGGTTAGAATTTTCCATGCAAAGAGACACGAGTTATAGACGTCGCAAATTGGTCTGTGATCCTCTGGCTGGAACTCGAAATAGTCCATTACTCGGATAACTGTCTGAACCATAAGTTGACAGTCTTGGTCCGTCCAAATAATGTCGCTCTTTAGAATCACCGCTTCCAGAATGCTGAGGCATGCGTATGTGAGAAAGTCAACAGATGTTGTCCTCGACAAAATGGAAATCATAGAAACGAAGCATTGGCGGCGATCTTCAAGCGTCGAAATTTCCGAATCAGGTGCAGAACACACGAGCGTTTTCCAAATGATGGAATCCAAACATTCTGTGGAATTGATAGAGTGTTGTGTGTAAAAGTTCAGAGAAACCAGACAATTTTGAAAGTTTTCGACTGTTAACAGTTTGAGATTCCGATTCGGAATGGAAAGTTGAGGAGTGCGCTCGAGAGTGGTACCTGGAAAATTTTGGTTTTAGTTGAGCTTCCATCAGAAGTTCATATGATCCAAGAATCCAAGAATCCAAGAATCTGAAGAATCCAAGAGTCCAAGAATCCAACAAGAATCCAACAAAAATCCAAGAATCTAAGAATCCAAGAATCCAACAAGAATCCAAGAATCCAAGGATCTAAGAATCCATATGAACTCACCAATCAGCCCCACGACCTCCAATTTCGGATGAGACGCGACCAGCTTTTCCAGATCATCCATTGTCACAAGATTCTTGGCACATTCCAAAAATCTGAGCTCCGGCAGACTCTTTTCGCATTCCAAAAACATCTTCAAATTGTTCTCCAAACCAGCATCGTGCTTCGAAAATCCAATATCCAAAACCCTCAGTTTTCTCAGTTTGAAAACATCCGTGACACACTCTTTAGACTCGAACCGATTGTCCTTCACAATCAGAACCTCCAAATTTTTCATATTGGAAACTCCACTCAGATCAGACAACATGCAATCGGATAAATCGAGACGCTTCAGCTTTCGGAACGAGGCGAAAAAGTTGTAGTTCTCGAGGTAGCCAAAAATACAGTTGTGGAGAGACAGACACGTCACAGAGGGTAAAATATCGGCAAGCTGAAAATTTCGCAAGATTTATTGATTCATCGAAAACGTTTTCCCACCTTTCTCGTCTCATCCAATTTCACTCCCTCGACACTCAACTTCTTCAGACTTTTTCGGTTCTTCAAGTTTAGCGTTTTCCACAGAATGTTATTGAGGTCCTTTCCTTCCAGAAACTCTTTCCCAAGGGCAAGTTCCTTCAGATTCTGGGATGCACTCAAGTTAGCAATGTCCCTTTGAGTATCTACTTTCATTCTGGTGACATTCAGTTTTTCGCTAATCTCATCAAGGGTCTCCGGAAGAATACCGTACGTCGCATGTTCACGGATACTGCTGAAAATTGAGTTTGATAGGACTTCATCGGTGATTCGAAAGTCAACATTTTCGTACTGCCCTGAAAAAACATTGAAGACTTTTTCTTTGGAAGAAAAATACTTACTATCGACCATAGCCACTGCCACGCGTTTCGCCGATAAACTGAGTAAGGATTCGACCATTATTATCTGAAACAGAGGAAAATCGATAAAAAAAAACCAAAAATGGGAAGGACAGAAAACCGAACAATGGGCAATGGGGTGGGAGACTGGAGAACGAGTGGATCCGTCGAGCGAGTGAGGTCCATATGCCCTGCATTGTGAGCGCGCTCTCGCTCGATGGAGCGCATTTTCTCACCCTTAAATCTTCACTATTAACAAACGCAAAATTACGTCTGTGTGTGTGTCTGTCTGTGTCGTGTCTCCCGCCCTAGCGAAGTCCCCACTGGACCAAATTTTCCCAAATTTTCACAGGTTATTAGGAATGGGGCCTGAATGATGCCCGTCTATTTGGTTTTTTGATTTGACAAAAAATGAGCTCATGCAGGCTCAAAAACCTCATTTTTAACCGAGGCAAAGTTTTTCGCGCGCTAATTTTGCACCGGTAGATCAAACATTTCAGGCCTGCCCGAAGGACTCCAGAGGGGCGCAGCCCTCTGGTAGTTAATAATCGAGGTCTGTTTTTGTAGTCCTCACGGAGAAGAGGGTTGCGTTTCGTTTTACTTCAAAACTTTATTCAGAGTTCGGTGGGCAAACTTCAAATGCATATTCCAAAAAAAAAATCATCATCATGATTTCTTGGCGATTGACACAAAGATTTCTCGATTTTCAATCTGAAAACAAAATATAATTAGGCACCACAACGAATTTTTCAAACTCGTTTTTGCTCAAAACTAATGATACCATTCGATTCCCCATGTCGATATTAGTACACTCCCGAAGTTTCGTTCAAAAATGTTGAAGACCGTGGTGGTTTTGGGTTTCTTGGTAGTTTTCATCTTGTAAACCGAGAAGGAGTTTGAGAATCAAACGATGCCAAGATATTTTCCGAGAATACTTTCGAAACTAATTGCCGGTTGGTTAAATTTTCTTCTCGATGTTTGAGGAGGAGGTGATATCATCGAGGATGGAGCTTAAAGGGACAAAAGTTCTGTGTTGTTTGAGCTTGGAACTATTATACATAAACTGTTTACATATATTAAAACTTTATTGATGCATAAATTGTAAAAACATTTAACCGATTCTCATCACTTTTCTCGCAGGTTCTCCTCCTCGCTCTTCCTCGGCGGGCACTTTGTTGAAATTCGAGAACATCCAATTGACAAAATTTGCAACTTCTCTTGATTTTGACTTCGTCGCACCTTTTCGAAAGAGATAGAGAAGACCATTGGGGGTTAACCGAAAATCCAAGTTGCTGTTCAAAATCTGACCAAGTACGAGAGTTGAATTTGAGGCTTTGCACTGTTGGAGTTGCATCAGAGTGAATAGAAACGGTACGCATGCCGAGCGAGTTTCCGGTGCGCTCAATAGAAGTCTGAAAATCGAAAAATTGCGTTAAAATAAGCCGATGAAAAACTCACAAAAGCGCAACCCTCAGCGATTCTTCAAAAAACATTTGATAGACGTCCGGGTCGAGAAACTTCAACGCTCTAGTGACACTCACAAGAATCCTGTTTTGAACATCATAATCCTCGTTGAAACTTTCAATCAATATAAAAACTTGCTCAATGTACTTCTTGTGGCAAATTGGGGTGCTGTACATCATGGACAGACAGTCAGAGTTTCTCAAAGACTCGTACTGTATGTATAAGAATCTTTGAACAAAGTGTCGGCCTTGTTTGCTCACATCGTAATTTTCTTGAATAGTGAGAAGGCGTTCAAACGGAGCGTAGCGTTCAGCCAAAGCAGAACGGCGAGTAGGGGTCATTTTTCTGAAAAAACACACTGTGGGTGTTTTCAGATTTTGATAAAATGGTTACTTACGATAATGAACCTTCGAAGAATTTCAAAACAACTTTGAATAGTTGTAGCTCGATATTATCCATCACTCGCAAAAGCTGGGCAGCTTCCTCACACATCTTATCCGCCCATCCAGATATCAAATCACCGACAAGGTCACTGGTAAGAATGTTCCACATAGAGAGATACGCATTGCAGACGTCACTAGTTGATCTGTTATACTCAGGCTGGAACTCGAAAAAGTCCATGACTCTGATCACTGTCTGAATCATAAGTCGACGATCTTGGTCCGTCCAAAATTTGTCGTCCTCCAGAATCAACGCTTCCAGAGTGCTGAGACATGCGCATGTGAGAAGGTCGACAGATGTTGTCCTCGACAGAACGGAAATCATAGAAACAAAGCATTGGCGGAAATCTTCAACCGTCAAAGTTACTGTGAACCATGCAAAATGCTCGAGTGCTTCCAAAATGATGAAATCCACGGACTCTGAGGGATTTGTGGAGAGTTGTGTGTAGAAGTTCAGAGAATCGAGGCAATTCGGAAAGTTTTCGATTGTCAGGAGTTTGAGACTTCGATTTGGAATGGAAAATTGAGGAGTATGCTCGAGAGGGGTACCTGGAAAATTCTGGTTTTTGTTGAGCTTCCATCAGAAGCTCATATGATCCAAGAATCCAAGAATCCAAGAATCCAAGAATCCAAGAATCTGGGAATCGCAGAATCCCAGAATCCAAGAATCCAAGAATCCAAGGATCTAATGGAATCCAAGAATACACTCACCAATCAGTCCCACGATCTCCAATTTCGGATGGGACATCACCAGTGTCTCCAGATCATCAACCGTCACAAGATTCTTAGCACACTCTAAAAATCTCAGCTCCGGCAGACTCTTTTCGCATTCCAAAAGCATCTTCAAATTGTTCTCGAGTCCAGCATCGGGCGTCGAAAATCCAATATCCAAAACCCTCAGTTTTCTGAGCTTGAAAACATCCGAGACACACTCTTTAGACTCGAACCGATTGTCCCTCACAATGAGAACCTCCAAATTTTTCATATTGGAAACTCCACTCAGATCAGACAGCATGCAATCCGATAAATCGAGATGTTTAAGCTTTCGGAACGAGTCGAAAAAGATGTAGTTCTCGAGATGCCAAAAAATACAGTTTCGGAGAGACAGACACGTCACAGAGGGTATAATATCAGCGAGCTGAAAATTTCGCAAGGTTTATCGATATGTTGATAGTTTTATGCCCACCTTTCTCGTCTCATCCAAAGTCACTCCCTTGACACTCAACTTCTTCAGACCTTTTCGGTTCTTCAAGTTTAGCGTTTCCCATAAAATGTTATTAAGATCCTTTCCTTCCAAAAACTCTTTCCCAAGGGCAAGTTCCTTCAGATTCTGGGTTGCACTCAAGTTAGTGATGTCCCTGTGATCATCTACTTTCATTCTGGTGACATTCAGTTTTTCGCTAATCTCATCAAGGGTCTCCGGAAGAATACCGTACGTTGCATGTTCACGGATACTGTTGAAAATTGAGTTTGATAAGGCTTCATCGGCGATTCGAAAGTCCACATTTTCGTACTGCCCTGAAAAAACCTTGAAGACTTTTTCTTTGGAAGAAAAATACTTACCATCGACCATAGCCTCTGCGACGCGTTTCGCCGATAAATGAAGTAAGGATGCGACCATTACTACCTGAAAAAAAAACGAGAATCGATAAAAGAACACGAGAAAGGGAACGACAGAAAATCGAACAACGGACAGCGGGTGACTGGAGAACGAGTGAGGTCCGTCCAGCGAGAGTGGCCTGCATTGTGAGCGCGCGCTCGCTCGATGGAGCGTATTTTCTGAGTATTTGACAGTTAATAACAGAGGTCTAACTGTTTAGTAATCTCGGAGAAAAGGGTTGTATTTTTTTTTACTTTAAAACTTTATTCAGTGATCGGTTGATAAACTTCACATGCATATTCCAAAAGCAAATATCATCATGTTTTCCTCGCAATTGACACGAAGATTTCTGGATTTTCAATCTGAAAATTGAAACTAGATATAATATCTGAAAATTCCAGTAAATGTATTCACTTTTGACACATATCCACACTTAATCACTCTCAACGCTGTTTCACGATATTGAGAAGACATCAAGGTACAAATAACCATATGGGAAGCAGTTGTGATAGTGAGAAGGACCGAGAAAAAGTTTTCGAGACTTTTGGTGACAACACTGAAAAAAAATCTAGCATGTCGAAAAAAGAAAACTTCAAAACTCACTAATCACTGTTGGTGACACTATTCAAATTCGATTGATACTCTCTTGGCTTGAGCATGTAGAGAATTCCAAGAGGAAGTTCTGCGATGAAAAATGTCAATGTTTGGGCTAGAACTAGGTTGGATGTGTTCTTAGAGGTATTGTTGGTTGTCGACGAAGAGAGTTTTTGCCGCTGGACCTCTGCTTTTTTGATTTCTCGAATCAGAAACAAAGTCACCACGGGGAAAAGCACACATGGAAGGATCTAGAATCTCGAGTTTTTGTCTGTTGTTGCAGGATTTCCTGTGCTTACCCTCGCTGAAAGTCCCTCAATAGTTTTGTGAATCGTTATCACTCTGTCTTGAATCGGAGTCGGGAACTCGGTTTTAGTGTACCAAACGTATGTGTATGACGACCTCGTGGCGTTTGGTGTACAGTTGAAGTTTCCGAAATAGTACTCGTTTTTATAGGGGCCCAAATATTGGATAGGAGTGAACACGAGAGGTACCAAGAGAATCAAGACTAGAGCGATTTTCGGCTTCGACAAGATATCAAATTTTGGGTTCATTGCATTCCGAATCACCAGGGTTCTGATGAGTGTAATGCTGAACGTCAGCCACGTGGAACTTCTTCTGGCAACATTTCGGATTCCATCCATCAGGATTTCAAGAGATTGCATGCTGGTAAAAATCACTTTGTCATAGCAAATGATAAAAGTCTTGTAGGCTTCGAGGATTTCCAGATGAATAGAGTACAGAGAGGAAGATATATCAAGTAAAGAAATTGCTGCCATGATAATGAAAATCGGAGCGGTTCTCATAGATTTTCGAGTGAGAACCGTGAAATGAAAGAGGTTCACCAGAATGCAAGGAGCCGCGAAATGAGCTTCGTTTTCCATTAACTGCGAGCTGAACTTGGCAAAGGATTTGAATACGGTAGAATTGAAAATCAATTGCGAAATCATAGAGTCAGTGCTCATGGTGACAATAACTTGAGTGAGTGAGAGAAGTTTGCAAAAGTTTTGAGAGTTGAGATTTTGAAGTTTATTCATCAAACTTTTGATCATAGAGCAACGGACGCTTATAATTATGCATGCACAACAAACTAAAGTGATGAAAAACTGAAAATATGTACATTGAATCTTTTTTAGTATAAGGGTATTCTCTATGGGGATCCAAGGATGATCCAAGGGATATATGGGGGTCCTAGGGTGATCCAATGGGTATATGGGGATCCAAAGGTGATTCAAGGGGGTATGTGGGGGTCCTAGAGTGATCCAAGGGGTATATGGGGGCTCAATTGGTACACGAGAACGGGTCAACAACGGATCGAGGCATGTTAAAACTAGACAAACATTCAGAAGTCATTTTTCATCTGTTCACTCGTTGAGAAATCAAAGGATATGAATAAAATCATAACACATTGGTCCTGGTAATAATTTTGAGGTCTGTCTCTCGAAAAATCAAAAATACCTGCAAAAAACACTATAAATCTCACATCTGCAAAATTTGAATTTCCTTGGTTTGGTGAAAAGGCAGATCATCGTGAATACCAAAATCTTCAAAAACACTTTAAATTCTTCGAAACTGTGTTTGACAAAAGAATCGAAATATGCCATGAGAAGAGATACCAAAACGTCGGATAGTCAGATGGAAGTTTGAATTGGAAGTCTCCACTTTTGATCTACCACTTTTCGATTATAGATCAAGTTTTGTCTGACTCATGTTATGATGTGGAAGTCATGAGCTTTGATATGCCAAAAACCAGCAATCAGCGTCTCATAATTTTCAGAACATAACCATAAGCAGCCAGCTGAGTCCTTTCTAGCCAGTATTGCTTATTTTTTCCGTTATATCCACTTCAATGAAAACCAAGAAACCCGTTCTCAGTACGACCCCGTTTTATGATGAGTTCCCTTACTATCATGATGATAATGAATTGGCATTTTTGTCCGAGAACCCATCCATGTTTGATTATTTTAGCAAGAATACCCTTGCTTTCTATCAATTCGCCGGAGTATTAACCCAAATCTATGAGATCGCATCGTTTATAAGTTTCCTCATCAACCTGTTCCATTTGTGCGTGTTGACTCGAAAAGAGTTGAGGTCCAACGTGGTCTACATCGTTATGATTGGGATTTGCATCTCAGATCTGCTTCAATCTCTTGCCACGATTTGCGGGATTATGATGTTGTGGAATATTGTGTACCATATTGAACCGTGTTGGGGTGCCTATAGGTACTCTCATACTATGCTCATTTTGTTGGCCAAGACTTCACAGATAATGAGCCGAAGGTGTTCCAGCTTCTTTGCCTTGTTTATTGCACTGATTCGAGCATTAGCGATACTTTTCCCCTTGAGCGGGAGAATTGGTGACCTCCTGAAGCCCAAGGTTGGGATTTTCGTTATGCTCTTCTCTGCGGCAATTTTCGGTGCCTGGAGTTCAGTGTTCGCCCGACAGATGAAGTTCAAAAAGTACAAGGAGTGGGTGTTGTTTGAACTTTTTTTCTCGTCCACCATCACTTTTCAGTTATGAGTGTGACGTTGGGCAAGCTTATCCAAGTTACACACCTTATGAAATGATAAGCGATCAAAAATGGGAGGTCAAGTATTACGGGGTTGATGGGTATATCGCGATTACAGTTTGCTTGGCTTATGTGGTTGTGGCAATGGTTTTGGCGGTAGCTATTAGGAAGGCGAACAGAAGGAGCGAGGAGTTAACTAAAGAGAAGTAGGTCGAATTTGCCCCACAGTTCTCAGGCTGAATCAAGGTTGTCCACGAGGCGTACACACTGCCCAATGTAGCTCGAACTGCTTCAGAATAACACAAAATACTGTTCCTAAGGATCACATTATGACATCTGTGGCCCTAGTGCCCCACGCGGAGTACATGATGCCTTGGGGTGGAAAGGGCCTCGTGTATTCCTCGAGGCCAACTTGTGCCCCAGTCGAGGTCGTGTACTCCTCGAAGACCTCGTCACCCCCCACGTATCCTATGTTGTCCACGATGGGCGTTGTGTACTCCTCGAGGACAACACGACATTGTCATCTCAACTTTTCTATTCAGATCATCCAACACCTCCATGCTCATCATTGTCATGGCATTATCCATGTTCATTTCCGAAGTGACCTATGGCTCTCTGTATCTAGCCAATCTTCACTACTTCCAAGGCTTTGGAGAGCAGTACGTCAACCTTTTTTGTATTGTCCCAAGAAATCTATCATTGTTTAAGACAGTTCCTGAAGGTGTGCGACGCTTTTGTGCTAACACTGCAGATCATCAATTCGGCTACTCATTGCCTGATGTGCTTTTGTATGTCGTCATTGTATCGGAACACGGTGAAGCAGATGTTCTGGAGAAAGACAAATCAGGTGGCCGTTTCAAAGCCAACCGTCGAGGGAGGAGGGAGCTCGAGGAATTCTGATGGATCATATTGAAGTGATAGCCTTTATTATTTGTTCGAGATTTTAATACGGTCTGATTTTTTTCTCTCTATCGTTGAACTAAGCCCTTGACGAACTCATATTTCTGGTAGTTGATATTGTAGCTGGATCTGCAGCCGGGGCCTGAAAAAATCATTCAATTTCTGATTCCCCGAGACCATTGTACCTTTGACTTTCTCTTCCACGATAGAACTTGTCTCATTTCTTCCTGATATTCAGAAGACGTCAGGTAGCAAATGAAGCATTGTCCCACCGAGATTATAGTGATTACAGTTCTAATAACAATTTGATAGCGGATGAAGTATTCTCTAAAAATTTCAATGCTCAATAGTGGAATATGAACAGCGAAGGCTTACTGAATATTATAATACCGTTTCAGCACGAATTTTTCGAATAGCAAAACAGAAAAATCCAAACATTCAGACAATAGAAAACTCAAGGAGAGTAGGAACACCAGAAGCATATGACTAAAAATTTTGAAGTTTCTCAAAACACTCATTTATAGAAAACTCACTCATCCTCCCCGTTTTTAGTCTTGATCACTTTTCGGAGTCGGACGAATAAGAATACTGTAGAAATCGTCAGTAGAGATACCAGAGCATAGGTGACACAATCATTGACAAGTTTTTGTGATTTGAAAACGTTTGGTTTCATCTGTTGTTCATAGAAAATGTAACTGGCCTTGCATTTCTTGTCACTACTGAGAATGTTGGTTAGAATCTAGTTTGGACTCCTGATAACTCACATCTCACTTTCGTATCCGACATATTTATACTGTAAGTGACATTTGACATGCCAAGCCATGAATACCCCAAGGGCAAATAGATGGAAAAGAACTGCAATTAGAACTCTGATTCGAATCGAGACAATCTTCAAAATTCCAGCTAATAACACCAGGACCGATGAAAAGTGTCTTGAGATCAATTGAACGGCAGTGATCCATGTTTTGACGACTTGATGAGAACGGGAGTGGATCACAGCAACATCTCCACATAGTTTAACACGCACCTGATACAGTATACCCCATTCGAGAAAGTTCCATAAAAATACACTGGAAAAATGAGCCAAGTTAGAAATGAAGATAACGAGAATGGTGAAGCTGATGAAATCTTTTCTCAAGTTTTTTCTGGTCAGCAGGAAGATATGAAAAATGGATAGAAACATTCCAAAAATTGACATGAAGATGTCCACAGAACTGGTTTCTCGGATTTTTAAAGGGATTGTGCTTGCCTCAAACTCGTAAATTTCGTACTCGTAGTCCACAGGAGTGGTGGTTTTTGGTTTCTTGGTGGTCATTGTTTGGGTCGATTAGTGGAGGCTAACAAACGAGTTAGTTGATTTACGGGCGAGAATATGCCGACTTATATACCCTCAGGAATATAATTATGATGAATTTATATGCAGTAAACAACACTGACTTTCAATGAAATCATTGTAATCATTAATCAACTAGGTGCAATTTTAGCCGAAATTGAGTTCAAAACACAGAACATAGGCTACTAGAAAATATTCATTTGGGTGGTCTCAGATTCAAAAAGTCTTCTTCGATAAGCTCGACGCATTCGAGGACTCCTTAGTTTGACAAGCTTTCGGCTGAACCACAGACACCACAATCTGCTCCACCTTCGGTTTTTTATCCATCCCAAGCAACCGTTTTACAGTATCCCGATACTGAGAAGACATGAATAGACAAATGACAGCGTGAATAGTAGAAGTGAACATCAGCACGGACCACACAAATGGATTGAGATTCGCGAAGAATTGACTGGATATTTGAAGAGGTTTAAAGTCGTTGAGCGATCACCTACTAGTCATCCCATTGTCCGAATAACAGATAGTGGCCGAGGTACAATGAGCCGTATGTTAGTTCAGAAAGGAATACAGTAATCATCATTACAATAACGAAGGCAGAGGTGTTGGAGGATCTGAAACCAGTGGTGATGATTCGCAAGAGTTTCTCTACTTACTTGCTCTCATTTTTCAAACTCTTTGTCCTCCTCTTCGCATGACCAATAGCCACAACCAATAGAATTGCAACTACAACGTAGAACACACTAACTACAATAGCCACACTTCCATCTATGAAAAAATACTTGAATTCCCATTGCTGGGTGTCCTTGAATTTGTACGGTATGTAACTTGGTTTGGGGACACCGAGGCTGCAGCTGGAAAAAGAAAACCGATGAAAAAAATAAGAGGACAACGATACATACTACAAAATCTTCTCCAACTTTGTCTGTATGAAGTAAGCTGAGCTCCATGCACTGCAACAGATGCCGATCATAATCATCACCAAAAATCCAGTTTTCGGTTTTGTCATTGTTGTTACTGCACCACTCATTGGAAACATGACCGATAAGGTTCGAATGATTGCAATGTAAAGTGCCAGAAAACTCGAGCATCTTCGGCTCATAATCTGCACTGTCTTTGCCACCAAGTTCACCATCAAATGAAAATATTTATGACCAACGTTCGTAAAGCAAATCTCGATTTTGTAGACAATGTCCCAGAGCATGAAAACCTGCGCCATGTTTCCGAGAGATTGGAGTATGTCACAGAGACAAATGCCCGCCATGATAAGGTAGACAAGGTTGGAGCGGAGCTCTTTTTGGAGCAAGACAAACAGATGAAACATGTTGATGAAGAAGCTCACGAATGAAGTGTACTCGTAGAATGTTTTTAGATGTTCACTGAGTTCGATGAGAACGAAAAGATTGTCTTCGATGAACTTGAAGAAGTAATAGTTAGGGCATTTGGCGTATTCCGATGGATTGTCAACGTCGTATTCCTCGGGATTTAGTTCACAAAGCATGACTCTAAAAAAGAAAATCGAGAAAACTTCTGAAAGTTTCTCAAGTGAAAAGTGGAGAGCAAATGTCCAAAATTTCAGTTTGTTGATGGTGAGCACAAATTCGTCATGATCATAGTGTCAAATGTAACTTGAATGTCATGTGCATGTGATTTCCAATAAGCTCTCATAGATGAAAACTCGAAACACTCCTATGAAATACGCATTGTTTTCTCTACTGATTCTTTGGATTTCTGCTTCTTCTGAAGACGCTTTTGGTAGGTTTCAGAGTCTGAAATTCAGACTGTTTAGGATTTTGGTTTTTTTTTTTGAGTTTCAGGATGTCAACGGCAGCTTTGCCTGGACGGGTTACAAATATATAATATCACAGATCCTCAAGAGTTTGTTCCACTTTCGAACGTTCTAACTATTCAAGGATTGCTTGACATTCAAAGTACCAACATTCAAAATTTATCGTTATTCAAAAACTGGAAGACTTGGAATGTACAAAGCGACAAAACGCTATGGCTCAACCTTCAAAGCAATCCAGAAATGACAAGGTTTTCGGTGCCACGGATGAACATTAAAAACAGTATGTACAGCGGATATATGATAGCAAATTTTGAAGATCTACATCCTGATTTTTGCCTGACAGCCGCGGAGCTCAAACTTTTCCTAGAAGCCAATCTATTTTTCCGCAATCTCCACGCTAGACTTTGTGAAGACGTTGGTAACATTCGTGACAAAATTGTATGCCGTTTCGAAACTTTATATGCTCTTCCCAACAATTGCGACATGATTTTGGGAGATGTACGATTGGGAAGAGGGGATGAGGAGGATATCACAAAGTTGATGGATGTCTGGTGGATATTTGGATCTCTTATTATAGAGAACACGGAACTGAAAAGTTTGGAGCATTTGAGCAATCTGCAGTATATTGTAAAACTAAATGGTTAGTTGTAAGATGATCATCTCGCTACTAGGATGTTCTTCAGAAAACGCTTCCGTCATTCAACTCGTCTCAAATCCACAGCTCAAGAATGTGAGGCTTCCTATGTTAACGGTACCTCTAGTTTTCTTTCAAACCGCGAAAACTTCCTTCTAGAACGTCATCACCAATGGAAACCGAGACGCGATTCTCCAAGACAATCATCCCGAGATTTTCCAGAAGAAATCCGGAAAAAAGACACCATGTGAATTTTTGCCTAAGGATTATATTCGAGGGGAAGCCGATTTGATAAAGTTACAGTTTAAAGGAGGAGATTGTGGTGAGCGCGAAAAAAAATCAGAGAAAGTTCAAAATGATTGAGACCTTTTCCAGGAGATCGTGTAGTCGTGAAGTCTTTGGAGAGGACCCAAATTACATTTCAAGCTGTTTCAGTTATCACGATTTATTATTATTATCAATAAACGCATTATCCACTATTGTGTGGACTTTGCTGACTTGAAGAGACGAATGGATTCACGCGATTCCCTCTACAGAACATACTGACTACAGTACTCCGATACTGTGACGAGAGAAAGAAGCAAAATACACTATGAACAGTAGAGTTGATGATGAGCAAGGTCAAGGCGACTCCATCCAATTGCTCATACTCGTATCTGTGAAATTTAAATTTGAAAGTTGGAAAATTGATACAAAACGCACTGCTCATTGTAGCCATAGATAAACTTATATTGGATCACCCACAGTAGTCCGTAGATGGTTTCAGAAATAAACATGGTTATGGCCATAACGCTGATGAGTCCTGATGTTCTGTCAGTGGATCTTAAAATGTTCTATGGGGGCTTATGGGGTCTATGGAGTCTTCTTACTCAACATGCCCCAAACTGTTCCTTCTTTTTCTTGCCTTTCTGATCGCCCAGAGAAGTGAAAGTGCAACCAGTATATACGAAACACTGACGAACAGAGCGATACATCCGTCATAGAATAAATAAATAATTTCCCATTCTTCACCTGTCACCAGGGAATAAGTCATGTAGGAGGTCCGACGGAATTGGCAGCTGGAAAAAAATTGTATCAAAGTCCAGGAATTCGAAGCCCCAAAACTCACTACATCCGCCTCTCGAACTTTACTTGAATCCCGTAGACGAATCCCCAAGCTCCAAAAACTACACTTGTCAGCATCATAACCAGAGCTGTGAACGTTACAGACATAAACCTTGTGATCGCTCTGCTAAAAGGGAAAATCAAGGACAATGCTCGAAAAATGGCCATATAAAGAGCAAGAAAACTCGAGCATCTTCTAGTCATAATCTGCATACTTTTAGTCACCACATTCACAATCAAATGAGACTTCTTCACAGCCCCATAACAGGGATCCTCGATCACATAAACAATGCTCCAATTCATGAAAAGTTTGGTGATATTTCCAAGAGACTGAAGAATGTCACAGAGGCAGATTCCGATCATTATAATGTAGATATTCTGGTTTCTGAGACCTTTTCTAGTCAAGATAAATAAGTGAAACGAGTTGAGAAATAGACTGGAAAAACTGGCCACATCGTAAGTTTTTCTTACAACTTTCAGAATCTGATCGAACAGAGTCTTATCCAGATCAATCCAATCTGTGATGTAATCGGTGCCATCGGCGTAGTAGTCGGAGTAGATATATTCATCCAGAGAAGTAGTTGTCTCTTGTTTCGGAGACATTGAAAGGCGAGAAAAGTTGAGAAATGTGAAAATTTTGGTTGAGAAATGTGTACCATGAGATTTAGGAAGCCTATGATTAGGTGAACTTCACAAATCTGAAACTGGAAGAAAACTATGATTTCAAAATATTTTGGTTGGTCGAAAATCACCTTTTTTTTCTTGTGTTTGTGATTTTCATATATTTATTAAAAGATTCTGATAAACTTTTTCTTGGATTCTTGGATTTAAAATGTTCTTGCTGTCCTCGGTTTTTCTACTCTCACTATTTTTTCTAAATCTGGATTCATCCGAAAATTTTTCCAAAGATCTACAGTATATCAAAGAACTATACAATGCTTGTAAGTCTTTTCAAGTTGCTTTATAATTTCACGATCAATTTCCCAGCCTCCGATTGCACCTTCTACCATAGCGAAATCAATTCGAAAAGTGTTCAATTCTTCCCAAAATGCGATCAAGTGTACGGTATCCTAATCATCAACGCCAACAACGATTTGAACGAGGTGCAACTGAAGAACTCGTTTCGAAACATGAAAATGCTATACGGTGGGTTGAGAGTAGAGAACTCGAGTTTAATCGATCTCAACATTTTCAACACCAACAATTTCACGTTTTATTGTGAAGCATGTAAGCTGAGTTTTCTTCAACAATTTTTGACCTATCTCTTGCAGATGGAATTTTCATCAATGACAATCCGAATTTAACCAATATCTCATCCCTATCCAATTTTCAATTCCTTCCCGAGTACCGAATCCAAGAGTGTAACTTTGAGGTCCAGAATAATGAAGTTTTGGATATCGAGGACTTTTGCGGAAGTGGAAGGATGATAGAATTGGGTCTGATTAAAAGCAATGGGAATTTGAAAAACTGCAGTATGTTTGGGTATCCGAGTTTCTGGATGTCTGGATGTCTGGATGTCTGGATGTCTGGATGTCTGGATGTCTGGATGTCTGGATGTCTGGATGTCTGGATGTCTGGATGTCTGGATGTCTGGATGTCTGCATATATGGATGTCTGGATGTCTGCATATATGGATGTCTGGATGTCTGCATATATGGATGTCCACATCTACATCTCTAACTTCCTCTCTTTCAGAATGCCAAGGAGACGAAATCACGATATCCTCCCTCCCCACCTATAAAACATGTACCTTTATCCAGAATGGTTCAAAACTTGTCAACATTAGTACAACTGCCGACCTCTCCGCTCTTTCCAATATCCAAACTATAAGAGGACCCATAGATATCCAAAACACTGACATTCAAAATCTTTCCTTTCTCGAGAACTGGAAGGAATGGACAATCCGAAACAACTATTCCCTTGTTCTCAACATACGAAATAATCCGAACATGACACGACTTGGATTTCCTATGCTTCAGGTTTGTGATGTACCTCCTATCTTGTGATCTACTATTTTTCACCAGAAGTTTGTCAACTTTGCGGACCCTACAGTGACATTTGCAAATATTGACAACTTGCACCCAGATTTTTGTGTAACAATCCGAGAGCTTATCGTTCTCTCTAGTTTCACGATTTTTTTCACGAATTTTCAAGCGACAATCTGCGAGGAAACTGGAAACCTAGGGAAGCTGGTTTACTGTCTCTACACATCCATGGATGACCTTCCGAACAATTGTGACGTGGTTGTTGGAAATGTAGTGATTCAAGAGGGAGACGAAGAGGACTATACGAAGCTCGCCGAGGTTGACTATTTGATTGGAAGTATTACGATTCGAAATACCAAACTGTACAACTTGGAATGGATTGGTCTACATTATATCGTTTCTTTAAATGGTAAGCTGCCTGACTTTCTGACTCTCTCTCTCTCTCTCTGTCCAGGACTCCCTTCATGCTCAGGGCTCACCTTCTTCTCATTTTCGCGTTTAGATTCATCTCCAGTAATACAAATCACAGGAAACCGAAACCTAGGGAATATTGAGTTCAAAGCCATCTTGGTAAGCTGAAAATCGATACAATTTTCCAACCGAACATCTGAAATTTCCAGGGGATAACCACCCGAGGACCTCGAGAAGCGATCATCCAGGATAATCACCCCTATATTTTGAAGTCGAACTATTGCAAAGTCCACAATAGAAACAAGACAGAACCAGATAGTGTTTTCGTGGACTTGAACTATACTGGCGCGGATTGTGATGGTAAATGTTCGAAAATTTTTTCAGCGAAATTGTTTTTGTTCTGAGTTTCCAGGAAAACGAGTGAATGTTCCTTATAAAGAAAGTGCAATATTGATGTCAAACTTGAGCTTAATTATATTGATATCATACCAGTTGTTGATGGTATAAATTTGTCATTTGATATTTAAACTTTATGTACGATAGATCAAAATATAATTACAGGGGTGGGTGGGAAAAATGTCATCATGTAAGGCTTAATGGTCAGCTGAATGAAAGTGATTAGTGGCCTAGAACCCGACAACTCGACCACCGCACTGTTTTCAAACTCTTCCAGGTAGAAGAGTTCACCAACTCTCCTAATAGCTCCTTTTTGAAAACACAGAAGATGCTGCAGAAGTTCTAGACATCATGGACTGCGGTACAAACACTGTCGACTTTTCTTCTTTCCTACAGCAGAAAAACAATCCTCCCACTGCGCCTCGATACTGTGCAGACATGCAGAAACACGTGAAGCAATGAATACAGGAATTTAGAATTTGAAGCGTCAGCGGGAATGTCTCAAACTGTCGCAGTGCCAATCTACAAGATTTCCTACTTTGAAAATATGCCAGAAAATGAACTCACCCATCGTCAAAGGTACGGAAAACCGTAAAATTGGCAAAGTACATGAATCCATATGCTGCTTCGGAGAAGAAAAATGTGAGAGCCATGACGATGACTAGTGCCGAGGTGTTGGCAGTGGATCTGCAAAAAAAAGTTCGGAATATGGAAAGTTTAGAAATCTCACTTCGGATTCGTCACATTCTTCCGTTTCCGGCTCACTTTCCAAACAGCCAAGAAGAGCGCAGCAGCCATGATAAGATACACTATACTAACGAAAAATGCCATGAGTCCATCTACCATGAAATATTTCATTTCCCATGTTTTTCTTGTCACCAAGTTATAGGGGGTGTAGCTGGGCATCCACATCTCACCGTCTTCACTAGAGTAGTCGCTGCCGCAGCTGAAAATAAGATGGTCTATGAGGTCTATGGTGTGTCTTACAATGAAGCCTTTCTAAACTTGGTCTTCACAAAGTACACCGAACTCCAGCCTCCACTAGCCACAGCCACCAGCACCATAACCAAAAATCCACACTTTGGACTCGACATAATTTCCACCAATTCACTCATTGGAAAGATCACAGCCAAGGCTCGGAACATAGCGATATACAAGGCAAGAAGTCCAGAACATCTTCGACTCATTATTTGCCACGTCTTTGCTACAGTATCCACCATGAGATGTGCATATCGCACAGCACCGAAACACGGCTCGATTTCATACAGAATATTCCAGGTCATCACGACTTTTGTAACGTTTCCGAAGGATTGAAGAATGTCGCATACACATATGCCGATCATTATGATGTAGATCAAATTGGATCGTAATTCCTTACGAGTTAAGATCAATAAATGGAACAGGTTAATAAAGAAACTGAAGAATGAGGCGATGTCGTAAACTTGCTGAGATATTCCTAAGCCTTCGTTGAGTAGGTCGTAATCAATATCGTAATAGTACATAAAAGAATCTCGATGAACTCCCCAAGACGGATATTCTGACAGGTCGCCGTATAGATAGTCATATTCTTCCTTGAGTTTCTGTTTTTTGGATTTCATAGCTTTCGGTAAAGGAAATGGGGAGAATGAGAAATTCGCTGACTAAATTCGAGCCTTGATTTCATCAAGAGGCCAAAATTGAAATAGGGGGAAAATTATAGGTATAGCGGGAAAAATATCACGCGATTTTTCAAGGTTTAGAGATTATTGACTACATCAACTTTGGTCGGAAATTTCAGAATGACGTGAGATTACAGTAGGAGACCACAGGTTGAGAACATTCATTCAACATATTAACAACCTTGTCCACGTCAAACCTTCAAGTGGGAGGAGGAGGCTGGACCACTAGGTTTTGCCAGAAACAAGCGAGTTATCGGTGACGCCAACTCTAAACCATTAGGATCAGTTCATGAAGACACAAAACTACTAACGTCTTAAACTTTTCCCGTACTCGGAGACACAGTACATGATGCAAATGCAATCAATTGATGGGTACACGGTCAGGGCAACCACTAGTATTGTCGCCGGACAGCTGATTTTGATATCGAGATATGGAATAGGTGCGATACACGACAGCGGGATGAACATGATCAGAGTGGGAGCGATCGTCTGAAAACCACGAAAGTCGGGTTAGAGTTTGTTGAATGGAATGTGGAATCGGTTTTTTAAAGTCCATTGACCTAGAACTTTTACCTGAATAAGCAGTGCCTTGAAAAACTGTTGATGAATTCTCTGATGTGTTGGCGACATAATTGATATCTTCTCCTTCATATTCTTGTACATTTTCCAAGCGCAAGATATGATTATAGAAAACTGCGAGATGAAAATGAGTGTTATGAACGCCATCGAAGCTAATGTAGTCCATCGAATATCTCCATTGTTTTTGTAGGCCAACAAGCTTATAACGGGGATTTCCATGACTTTCAGATTGTAGCTTTTGAGCAGCTCCTCTGCTATATATTCCTCCTCTTCATTGTCCAAAACAAACGCGAATTTCAAGGGTAAACCCCAAACGAGACCGCAGGTAGTGTAGTAAGACACCACTATCAGGTATCGCGCACCATCGAACAGTTTCAGCTTGCTTGAGTCAAAAATTGCCCAGTATCGGTAAACGAATTGTACGGCAAGCAGACATATTGTTGAGGCATACGTTGAAGCATAAGTTATGACCATCCAAAAAGTCATTTGAAAAATGAGGACTCGGAAAATTAAAATAAATCAACGCGTGGTTGTACAAATGCATACGCTAAAACCGCAAAACTTGAAACATCTAGCAGTCGGACTAACCTACAGTGGGAAACAGGAAATCGATAGTGATGAAGAGAAAACCAACGAATTGGAAATTGACCAACACTTTTTTATACGATCCAAACTGTTTTTTGATACGGAATAATGTCAGGTAAACAAAGACGAAAGGCAGAACGACAGAGCTGAAAAAGCAAACGTTGCCGATGTAGAGACAGTATTCCGTATACTTTACGAGAGCGTTCTTCATGATGAAGTTATACTGTTACTACTGTTTTTGTTTGACTAGAGGTAGGCTCTTAATTTCCGGTACAACACGAGACATGGCCTTACAGGCAGTCGGTAACACTGCATGTACCGGAAACTACAAGGGAACACGTTGTCTACTGGAAACAGAATGAACAAGAACGCCATAGTGATACAGAAAGCTGATCGGCTTAGCGTCACTTTGAAGCGGCAGAATAGCGAAAAATGGGCCGAATGAGTAATTGGTTAATTGCAAAAACTTGGTTGAAGTATTCAAAATAAATAAAAACACCCATTTCTGCTCAGAGATGTGAGACCCTCCATATGCTTTTGACCCATTTTTGCGGAGGGATGTGAGACCCTCCATAGGTTTTTCCCCCATTTCCGCTAAAGGATGTAAGTTCCTCCATATGTTTTCAAAGGTTTGAGAACCTCTGGGCGTTTTTGACCTAGTTTTGCTCAATGGTTTGAAAACCTCTGAACATTTTTGACCTAGTTTTGCTCAAAGGTCTGAGAACCTCTGGACGTTTTTGACCTAGTTTTGCTGACACCCATTTCTGCTCAGAGATAGGTATGGGTCGGATCCCTCTGATTATGCCTCGCTCTTAGAAAATCTTAAGTTGTGCATCACATCATTTTTCAAAAACTTTGCCAAAGCACTTCATGAACTCAAAATCCACCCGAAAAACATTAGAGACTAGACTTTAATCAAAGTGTTTGCTCATGCTTCTCTCCTCCCTCTTCACACTCTAACACCTAGCAATCTCATTTAATAGCTGGTTTTCTTTCACATTTCTTAATCAAATCTTTCAACTTTCTCGCCTTCTATTCTCGATTCCGTTTTTGAGAGATGAAAATTGTTTGGTTTCTGTTGCCCATATTGATTCAGAAATGCTCAGGAACTATTGAAGATGACCTGAAACTCATTCTGGATCATTCGGATTCAGGTGAGATTCACGATGTCAAAGTTCAAAATCGGGCACGTTTTCAGACCCAAGCTGCATTTTCAACCATACTGTAGTCACCTCGGAAACCATTCAAAATTTCCCAAAATGCTCAAAAGTCTATGGTATTCTTGTGATAAACGGCAACACCGATTTGAGCCAGACTCAAATAAAAACTGCTCTCAAGAACATGTCATCCTTGGTTGGCGGTGTCCGAGTCGAGAATTCCACTCTAACAAGCCTCTCATTCTTGACACCTGGAGCCAAAAGTAAAGCATTCAGTCTCAGTTGTAAAAATTGTGAGTCGTCTCTCTTTTTTTCTTATAATAGACCCATAAATTTTCAGATGGGGTCTACATCAACAATAATCCAAATTTGAATGATGGCAACTTGTTGGATAAAATAGAGCCGTTCGAGAATGAAGACTTCAACGATTGTGACATTGAAATATCCGGGAACCCTTTGTTGAACTTGACCGATTTGTGCTACTCGTTTTTTCTGTCCAATTTGGTAAACCTGAAGACAGGAGGAAATCTAGTGAACTGTGGTGAGCCTGTGGGTTCAAATGTCCAGATGATCAAATTTTCCAGGATGCCAAGGAGGGGAAATCTCCGCATCCTCTCTATCCCAGTTTCAAAATTGCACCGAACTTTATAACGGCCTAGAATTCCAAAACTTCACTGAATCCACTGTTGATCTATCCTCACTGTCGAAAATCTCCTACATCCGAGGAAACATCGATGTTCAAAACTCGAACCTTCAAAATTTATCCTTCTTGGAGAACTTCAAGTTTTCTCTAGTCTATGCGAAAGAAGGTGAAGCTGTTTTGAATCTTCAGAATAATCCTCAGATGACTCGGCTTGGACTACCTGTGTTGGAGGTGAGAAAAATCAGAAAACCTAACAAAAAAAACAAGTTTAGAACATGGACAACGCAAATTGGATTACCCCAAAACTCGGAAACATTGAAAAACTCCACCCTGACTTTTGCTTGTCTCTTTCCGACTTTTGGCTTTTCAATGGTATTCAGATGACGTTCCAGAATCTGGAAGCAAAATTGTGCGATGAATTTGATGAGGACATCGATCTGATGTGCAAGTTTGTGTCGATGGAAGAACTCGATGAAGGTTGTAAGACGATTGTGGGCAACGTGTTGATTGGTTCTGGAGACGAGGAGTACACAGAGAAATTGAGTGGAGCCAATTGTCTAATTGGAACCCTGACCATTAAAAACACAAAATTGGAGAATTTAATGTTCCTGAATCGTCTAGCCTTCATCGCAGCACTCGAGGACACCCCTCAACCGATCATCCAAATCGTGGGAAATCAGAATTTGACGAATCCGAAAATCGGGTCAAGCTTCGGGGTGGGATATGGCATCGATACAAATCACATGTTTTCGATTTCAGACTATCTTCGGTAGGAGAATTGAGAACCGAAACGCTATCATTCAAGACAACCATCCAAACATTTGGAATACCACTAATGGAACATGCAATCTTTTTGGAAAGACTACGAACGAGATTCGTGATATGTATCAGCGGAGCTTGAACTATACCGGTGGGGATTGTGGTGAGTGTCAAAATTATCAATGAAGCACAAGTGCATCAGTTGGGTGTTTCAGGCGAACGAGTGGATGCAAAATCAAACGCGCCGCTTCTTCAGAAAATTTGGACCTGCTTTGTAGCTTTATTAGTTCTGTCTGTACGCTGAACCTTTTTTTATTTCTGTGTAAATTTCATTCCAATAAAAACTTTATTTTCGTTTTCATTCTCAATCATTCAGGAGTTCCTCGAAACCGATACGACAACTCCGACTCTCACTTGTGGTCTCCAGCGTCTCCAAACTAGTCGAACCACCGATTCTCGGTACTGCGATGACATGAAGAAGCATAGAAGGAAGTGAACGATCGAGTTGATGATCAGAAGTGTCAATACGATAACATCCATTCGCTTGAAAATTTTCCTGAATACTACAGTAACCAGACATCCGTAAAAGCTCACACCATACTCCTCTTCGTAGCTTTGGAACACGTAGTATATTGTGACATACAGAGCTCCATAGATGAATTCCGAGATGAATACGGACACAGCCATCGTTATGACTAGTTTGGAGGTGTTCGAGGAGGATCTGAAACTTTGAATTCTGAACGGAAACTTATGAGTTTGGTCTCACTTCTCATGTCTCAAATTGCTTCCTCGTTTCTCGGCTCGCACAATCACAACGGCTAGTGGGATGGCGACGAGCACGTAGAAGATACTGCAAGAGATAGCCATGTATCCATCGATCAACATGAATTCCGTTTTCCAAAGCTCCGTGTAATACGCTCTGTACAAAACGTACTCGGGTCGTTTTATGCTGGAGTAGCAACTGAAATACAGGCTCTGTTGGAATCTTTGCCCTATGAAAAATACTGACTTCAGAACTTTCCGATATTCGGTTTTGACAAAGTATATCGAGCTCCAGGCGCCACAGAGAACAGTAATAAGAATCATAATCGAAACTCCAACTTTGGGTTGCATTGCGCGAGTAACTTTCGAATTCATTGGGAACATTAGCGACAGAGCTCGAATGGCAGCGATATAGAGTCCGAACAATCCAGAGCACCGACGACTCATCACCTGCCACGACTTGGCAGCCATGTTCACCATGAGATGCCCATAACTGTAGGCGTCCTGACAATCCACCCACTGGTAGAAGATATTCCAAAACATTGCTTCTTGAGCAATAGTTCCAAGAGCTTGAAGTAAATCACACATGCATACACCAATCATTACTATGTAGACTAGGTTTACACGAAGCTCTTTTTGGAAGAGAATGCAGAAATGGAAGAGGTTAACAAAGAAGACGATTGCACATGCGATAGTATAGATCAGTTTCAGTTCCTCTAGAATATACTCGATTCTCGTTATATTATTTTCTATGAGATCAAATCGAAAATTTCCGGTTGGGTCGATGTTTGGCACTGAAGTGTCACTATAGAGAGCGCAGTACTCATCATAAGGGTCGTAATCTCGGCAAGGATCATAATAGTACTCGTAATCGTGCTCAGGGGTTGTAGTGGTGCCGAACTCTGACTTCTTGGGCATGGGAAAAAAATGAAATCAGTTTTTGATTAGTTGAAAGACTCGAGTGCCATTTTTGTGACAAGGAAATTATATGTTAGGTTTGGGATACACTTTTGAACAATTGGAAATGTCTCAAGGACACCAGAAAACAAGTTGAGGCAGAAGTTTGAAATCATACTTTTTCAAAACCAAATGAAACTTTCAATGTCTGTACTCTTTATTTTGGTTTTTCTACCTGTTATCAGTTTTACCAGTGTTCAGGAAGACTTGCAGAAAGTTTTGGATTTCTACAAACCCATGGGTGAGTTAGAAAATATGTTTCCTATCGCTACGAACCCCCATTGACTTTTTGAAGACTCAAAATGCATCTTCAATTTCACCGAAATCAACTCAAAGACCATCAAGCTCTTTCCGAATTGCTCCGAAGTGTACGGTCTGATTGTGATCAACTCCAACACTGATGTCTCTGTGAGCCAGATGAAAACTTCATTCGATAATATGCGATTCTTATATGGAGGTCTAAGAGTGGAAAACTCCAACCTGACGAGCCTATCGTTTCTATGGTCGTTTTCGGGTTACAACTTCAACTTGCATTGTGAAAGTTGTAAGTTTCGTGCTTCAAGCCTTCATGAAAACTGAATGGTTCCAGATGGGCTGTTCATTGAGAACAACTCAAAGTTGTATGATGCGGAAATGTTGGGAAGTATGGCATTGTATGGAGCTACTATATCCGATGAATGCGAGTTTCGAGTCGAAAATAATAGCCGTTTAAATATGGAAAGTCTTTGTAAGAATTGGGGATTGGCTGCGACAACGTCTCTACATGCCAGTGGGAATGCGAAAGAATGTGGTGGGTCGAATTCTGAGACCGAGACTTAACCAAGGATCTCCAGGTTGCTCTGGCCACAACATCACTTCCGCAACCATTCAACTACTCCAAAACTGCACCGAAACTCGCAACGGACTTCAACTTTTCAAGATCACCAACATATCCGACCTCTCGTACTTGTCCAAAATCAAAGTTATCCGAGGACCCATTGATATTCAGAACTGCAATATACAAAACTTGTCGTTCCTATTATCCTGGAAAGAATGGGTTCCGCGAGCCAATCGTACGCTAGCCCTCAATCTTCAGTACAATCCAAACATGACGAGACTGGGTTGGGAGAGTCTACAGGAAATCAACAACGTGGTCTACACCGGAGTCGTTGTGGCCAACTTTGAGAATTTGCACCCGGATTTTTGTATGACTCTCGCGGAGTTCATGTTCGTGGCTGAGAGATTTATACGGTTTGAGAATCTACCCGCGAAAATCTGCAATGATACTGGGTACATCAAGGATAGCGTTTTGTGCCATTTGAAATCCATGAATGATCTACCGAACAATTGCGAAATTGTTTTGGGAGATGTGGTAATCGGGCCTGGCGACGAGGGACACTTCTCCAAGTTGCAGCAGGTCACCCATTTGTTTGGGTCCTTCACTATTGAAAATACGAATTTAGTGAGGTTGAACTATTTTGAGAATCTCAAGCTGATCGTCTCCCTGGGTGGTAAGTTTCGATAGATTTAGAAATCTGAACCCTGAACTTTAGACACTCCTGTAATCCAATTCATATCGAATCCCAGATTCAAAAGTGCACTATTCATCTCTCTGGATGTAAGTTTATTCGAATTCATGATAACCTACGACACTTTTCGCACTCAGAATATCATTACCAGTGGCCGAAGGGAAGCCATTCTCCAAGACAATCATCCTCAGTTTTTCAAGACGAAATCCGGAGAACAAAATGAGTGTCGTCTAGTTGAGTGGACCTCTAGAACCGATGACACCTATACGGTTGACTTGAATTATATTGGCGGGGATTGTGGTAGGTCAAATGTTCTTTTGGTGGGTCGGCTTTTTTCAAACATTTTATTTCAGGGGACCGGGTGAATCTAACCGATGTTCTGGTGGGATCTGAAAACTCAACAGGATCTTCTCCTCAGGATAACTCGTGTAGAGAAATACCGACATGTCTATACTCATTTTTGTGGTTTTTCGTTGTTTGTAGTAAGTTATGAAAGTGTGAAATAAAGTATTTCTTTTTAAACCCCTGCCAATTCTCGAGCCTTTTCCAACTTCAATTATCTCAAGCTCTAGAACTCTCAAACAAATGTTATTTACACTCGTCATGCTCTAAACATAATACCTGGTTTAGAGTTGTCCACCTTCACTCCAATATTCTAGTCACACTTTTCTTGAGTTTCTCGATGTTTCCGTATTACCTGCTTTTTATTTTAATCCAAATTGGCTCTGGGAGTATTGAAAGTGACCTCCAGCAACTCCTCGACTTCTATCAGCCAGGTGAACTTTTTTAAACATTTTTTGAAAATTCTCAATTTTCAGACCCCATCTGCACATTCAACTACACGGAAATCACATCGAAGACCATCAAATTCTTCCCGAAATGTCAAAAAGTGTACGGTATCGTGGTGATCAATCAGAACACGGATTTGAGTCTGAAACAACTGGAAAAGGGTCTGAAGAATATGACAACCTTAGTTGGCGGGATTCACATGGTCAATTCCAGTCTATCAAGTCTTTCATTTTTGACTCCAGATTCTAGTAGTCAAAGTTTCAGCCTCTCCTGTATCTACTGTAAGTTGATCCTCAAAAAAATACCCACCGATTTTTTTTCTCAGCTGGAGTTTTCATCCAAAACAACAAAAATCTCGATAACGCTGATATTCTTGCAAAAATCGACGCGGTGTGGCCGGAGGATTTGAATGATTGTGAATTTCAAATTTCTGAAAATCCCAGTCTGGATCTTTCGAGTTTATGTAAGAGTTTCACATTAAAATCTTTGGTGAACTTGAGAACGTTTGGAAATTCAGTCAACTGTGGTAAGCTTTCTTTTTTCATCTTTAAATCCGAATATCTAGTTTTTGAGGCTGCCAAGGCGATCAAATCTACACTATGCCATTGAAAGAAATAGAAAGATGTTCAGTTTTTTATAGTGGGATAGAATTTCAAAATCATACAGATGTCGCCATGTTTTCCAACATAGTAACTATCAAAGGATTCTTGGATGTTCAGAATACAAACATTCGAAATTTGTCATTTCTATCTAGTTTGGAGTATTTCAAAGTGTATACTAAAGGAGAGGAAGTGATTCTGAATTTAAGAAATAACCCGAATATGACGAGATTGGAATTATCTGTCACGAGTGGAGAGTGGGACGAGGTGAGCAATGTTTTGGTCGAGGTTTATGTGGAGGTTCATGATCTAGGCCATGGTGATGTGATGGTTGTTAATAGAGTTAGGGTTAAGACCATTGGTTCAGCTCTTGGGAAAGCTCATGACTGTGTTGATAGCCAAGGTCAACCCTTAATCTTTTAGAATTTCGAAAACTTCAACTCTCTGGATTACAAGCAGCCTCTGGATTACAAGCAGCCAACTTTGAAAACTTGCACCCGGACTTTTGTCTAACCACCGACGAGTTTGAGTGGTTCGCTGATGAAGAATTCCATTTCGTCAACCTCCATGCAAAACTTTGCCAGCTTTTCGACGCCAACGATGTGGTCTGTCGATTTGTGAGCATGTCTGAACTCGACAACAACTGTCGATATCTCATTGGCGACGTCATCATCAGTTCTGGAGATGAAGAGCACGTCACAAAGTTGTTGAAAGTCCGATACCTCTATGGCACTCTAACCATTCAGAACACGAATTTGGTGCACTTGAGTTTTCTCCCATATTTGACGTTCATCGCCGACTTGAATAATACGCGACCAGTGGTGCAGATTTTGAACAACCGGGATTTGAGGAACCCGAAAATGTCAAGCGTGAAGCAAATTTTCACGAGAGCTTTTGCCCAGCGAGTGGCTATCATCCAAGACAACTACCCGGATATGTGGAATGGCACTGATGGAGTTTGCAATCTTTTCGGCATAATTCCAAATGAGCACATGATGTATAGAAGGAGCTTGAATTATACTGGAGGGGATTGTGGTATGTCTTACTTTTTCTGGTTTTGAACGATACAGTAATCCAGTTTTTTTAGGTAAGCGAGTGGAAATCAAGATCTCACGAAGAAGCTTAAAAGTATCGACTTTATTTATTCTTTTCATCTTATTCTTGATTGAGAATTTATTTCTTGATTGAAAATAAATGAAACTCGTGTTATTTTCCTGACGCTTTTGAACTTCCAGCCGCTCCAACCGTCGGCAATGTTGATGGTTCTGGCACCTTGTTCTGAAACAAGTCTCTTAACTCTCCTAAAACTGAGTTCTTATACCTTCTTCTTCTCCTTCCAACCCACGACTCGTTTTACAGTATCCCGATACTGTGAAGACATAAAGAAGCAAATGAAGGAGTGTGCAAAAGCACTGAGAATCGATAGGGTCAACGGAAACACTTCGAAACTTTCGACGAATCTTCTGGAAGTGAACAACACTTCAGTTGACAACTGTGAAAGGAGTTTGTATACTACTTCTCTTCAAATCCATCCAGGAATACAAAACTCGCAACGAACAGAATCCCATAACCGAAATCAGACAGGAAGACAGTGATGGTCATGACAATGACAAAAGCAGAAGTGTTGGTGGATCGAAAAATGAGAAATTGGATTTTCCTGGAGCCTGGACTCACTTTTCGTTTCTCAAACTTCTGCTCCGTTTCTTAGCCCTAGTCAAAGCTACAAGTAGAACGATTGCCACGATTACATACAGTATACTGATGAACATTGCTAGGTATCCATCAAGGAGACGAAATTTGAGTTCTTCAGCTCCTTGATCGTCATGTTGATACATAACGTAGCGCGGTGTCAATCCGGCTGGACACCTGGAAAATTTGATATCTCCGAGGATGCTAGGCCACTTCGAATCTTACATAGTCAACTTGATAATTTTCGCATTCAAAAAATACCAAAAACTCCAGCCACCACAAACAACCATAACTAGCAGAACAATCAAGTATCCCGACTTAACCTTCATCAAAAAGTTACGTTGCTCATCGGGAACAAGACTGAAAACGCTCGATATCCAGAGATAAACAGAGCCAGGACCCCTGAACTGCGTCTGCACAAAATCTGCGCTGTTTTGGAGAGCACATCAGTCATAACATGATAATATGGATATGCCAAAAAACAGACGTCAGCGTTATACAGTACTCCCAGAGTCATAAAAATTTGAGCCATTTTACCAAGAGAAAGGAGTAGGTCACATAGGCAAATTCCCATCATTATGATGTACACTAAACTGGTCCGCAGCTCCTTTTGACATACGATAAATAGATGAATAAGGTTAACAAAAAAGTTAAAGAAGATTGCGATCTCATAAAGTCGCCGAAAGTGAGGTATCACTTCATCATAGTTGGATTGAAAGTTGATAAAATGTTCGGTGTCGCCAGTGAAAAATTGGCGAGTATCATTGTACTCAAATCCAGGTCCGCTGACGTACTTATAATAGCCTTTAGTTGTCGTCGTGGTCTCCATATGAGTGGGCATGATCGGGAGAAATGGGGAGAAGAAAAGAATTGAAAAAGAAATTTGGGGAAAATGTGAAGTAAACTAAACTATGATTATATGTGTTATGAAGTTATGAAACAACAAATTTTTTTTCTTGAATAACACTAAAATTGCCGAGGCTGACCGCGTGGACTCTCCTGATCGGAATATCGGCAGTCGAGAAGTTTTGGGATGCCAGGTGATTTCCTAATAGTTTTTTGCTCATTAATGCCATCTGGTTTTGGATCATCGAAAAATCATCAAATGATCACTACGAACTCCTACGAAAAACTACGCGCATCACTGGTTATAATACTAACAAAAACGAAAAGCAATGTCCATGCACAGACTACGCTAATCAAAATGTAGCCCAGACGGCGTCCTCCACTTCCCGATTCTCGATGTCTATGTAAAAAGGACCAAACAAAGTCACTTTGACTCACAAAATGTGGAATCAGATTCACGCAGTCATCGTCTTCGTTTCATCATTCATTAACGCGTTTTCTCTCTACCTTATTCTCAAAAAGTCGCCAAATTCACTTGGCACTTATAAGTTTTTAATGATCTTCATGACCTTGCTAGAATTTGTGTATGTACTCATTCACTTATTGATAAAACCAGAGATAATATCTCGCGAAAGTTTTTGGATTGTTGGAACTACTGCGGAGGTATCCCTGTTGCCTATAGGATTGGCTCGACCGTTTGTTTGTATGTTTCTAAACCGCCACGGTTAAAAAATGTGAAAACTTTTCAGTGCTGTATTCCGGAGCCTATGGTATTATGATTGCATGTTTTGGAGCTCATTTTTTGTTTCGCTACATCATGATTACTGGGTAAGACTTTGTGAAAAATAAAAATAAAACATAGCGTAAAACTTTTCAGAGGTAAAAAGTGGGTGTCTGGACCCAATGCTCTGGTAGTCTGGCTCAGTGTTCCTGTACTTTCCGGATGTCTGTCCTTTGTCATATTGAGTACGTTTATGGATTTCAATGAAAACCTGGAACGTCTTGTTCGGTGAGTCACGTCTCGATATGCAAACAATTACAGAAATTATCTTCCAGGGAGCAAATCGAATTTCTCAAGTGGGTCCCTTCAGAAGATATGGCGTACTATGGTTTTCACCTATACAATGAGCAAACCTCATCGAGCAACCCTACTGGTTCAGTTATAAACTACAAAAGCTTATTTGGAGTTGGCTTATTGGGGTCTGTAGTGGTGAGTTATTGAATTATTATGTGTGACGCCATGAACTCCTCGAGGACTACACGATGACGTCTCCAGTCCCAGATACAAAAATCAAGTTTTCAGACTCTATCCCTGATCATCATGATCTACTTCGCGATCAAAGCCTACAAAGCCATTCAGAATCTTTCATCCACCTCTATCAACCTCTCAGCTATTGCACAAGCTCTTCAAAAGCAATTGTTCTACTCTCTAGTGATCCAAACTTTAATCCCGGTCTGTCTTGTTCATGTCCCCACAACGCTGCTCGTCGTCTGTCCGTTTTTTGGAGCCGGCAGACCCATATACGGGCAGATCATTAGCATGACCTTGGTTGTGTTTAGTGTTCTGTCTCGCGAAACTCAGGATCAGCAAATTGCGAGAAAGTTCAGCGAGTCTCGCTAAGTTCGTCACGCAAAGTTCAGTTCTGTTCAGCATAAAGTTCAGCAAAGTCTCGTTACAGCGTGTTTCGTTATTTCTCGTTACAGCATTTCTCGTTACAGCAGAGTTCAGCAAGTTTTCATTTCCAGCATTTTCTCGCTGATTCTCGCGAGAAAAGTTCGCTTTTGCGGGAAACGTGAACTTTTATTTTGTGCTACCTGGAAAGCCAGAAGACACTATCAAGTTACTATTTTGAGCAGAGAATCTGAATTTCTAGTAGTTGAACACTTTATTAAAGGAGATCTGAGAGAAAAAACCGAGTAAAATAGCTGCATATATAGTGAACTTAGACCATGGGGTCAAAATCTGAGTTTTCGTCTTCATCTCCGATCACTGCATCATCCGAAGCCGGGTCAGGTTCTGCTATTTCCGACAGCCTCGATTGTGGTCTCGGA
>LR544903.1:21497-96941 GCA_900536305.3 Caenorhabditis sp. 40 LS-2015 | reverse complement strand
GTATCTAATAGGGTTTTACTTGAGATAGTAACAAACCAACCCAGTGGCAAAACCATCCGAATCGAGGCATTAACTGTCCCCGAGATCACGGATCTTTTCGACCCAATTCACTTGACTTTCGAAGACCAAAATTACATTGATAATAGTTGCCTAGAGATCGCAAACATTACGGCCTCTACCAAAGCTGTAGCTTTGTTGGGACTTGACGTATTTTGGGATATAGTGAAGGAAGAAAAGCAGAAACTTCCATCGGGAAGATTTATCGTATCGACACTGATCGGATCAGTTGTCTGTGGCAAACAAGATAAATCTTCTAGTAGTACTCACGCACTAATTGCGAAATTGAAGTCGCCGGAGAGCGAACGATACACTGAGAGAAACCTCGAAGAATACTTCGAGATAACCAACATAGGCATTACCGACCCAATCAATGACCCCTCAGACGAGGAAGTTATCTCAAATTTCGAAAAAACCGTAAAAATAAACCCCGATACAAAACGTATCATTGTTTCGCTACCTTGGAAAGAAGGTCAAAAAGAAAAATTGGCCAACAATAGATCTGTCGCCATATGCAGACTTAGACAACAATACCATTCATCCAAACATTCTGAAGCTTGGAAAAAGCTTATCGAAAACTTTCAGGCTATGGAAAATAGCAACATAATTGAGGAAATAGACAACGACCCAGATATAGGATTCTTCATCACATACGGTCTAGTTTACAACTCGAACAGTAACACTACTAAAGTTAGGACTGTCTTCGACGCCTCTAGCAGAAGAAAAGGCGAAATTAGTCTAAATAATGCGCTTCATCAAGGTCCTTCCTTGATTCCTAATTTACTAGGAGTCATACTGAGACTAAGACAAGGAAAGTTTTTACTCAGTGGAGACATTGAAAAGGCATTCCACGCTGTGGAAGTTAATGAGAATGACAGAGATGCTTTACGCTTTGTATGGCTCAAAGATCCCGAGGGAGATTTGAGACCAACCAATCTTCGTTATATGAGATTTAGAAACCTTCCTTTCGGAGTTAACTGCTCACCATTTCTACTGTCAATGTCCATTATCTATGGAGCCAGACATGCGAACGCTCCAAAAGAGCTTCAAGAAGCTATTGAAAAAATGTGTTATGTAGATAACATGTTTTTGCTCACAGATAATTTTGATACTCTACCGAAAACATACGAACTTGTGAAAAAATTCTTTCAAAACATCGGTATGAATATCCGCGAATTTAGTGTTAACCACCCCGAAAACTTCATCAAAACTGAAGATAAAGCAAAAAACCTAGACAACGTGAAAATGCTAGGATACTCATACGACCTAACAACTGACACTTTCGAAGTCAGAAAACCAACACTAGAATTCATCGGTCTAAAGAGTTTCCGAATGAATAAAAAGAAAGCTGTAGGCGAAATCACCCTGATTTTCGACCCAGCACAATATTTCGCTCCTCTATATTTAGAAGGAAAACTAATCTTACGAGACATATCTGACCATTCCATCAAATGGTTAGACATTGTCGATAGAGAAATTGTGGATAGAATCATCCAATACCGAGAAAAAATTGAAAACTCAACGTTGAAATTCAGGAGACACATCGAGAACCTGAACGAGACAACGCCAATTCAAGTCGCTGTATTTTCGGATGCATCCGAACATACCTATGGCGCTTGCCTGTACGTGAAGATACCAAAACAGGATGAAAAAGGTCAGTATGACATTCATTTGATCACCGCGAAACAAAGAATCGCACCAAAGAACAAAAATTTGACCATACCTAAACTTGAACTGCTAGGCATTCTAATTGGAGTTAGGATCCTAGACTATACTCTGGACGAAATGAATATCAATGTTGAAAAAATTGATATTTATTCCGATTCTACTATAGCTTTGGCTCAAATCAAAAACATGTCCAGTATTAAAGGAGAAAAACTCCCGCTATACGTGGAAAATAGATGTAGAGAAATCGGAAAAACCTTAGAAAAAATCAAAAAATCCAAAGAGTGCATAGATATTTCCCTTATGCACACACCTACGGACCAAAATCCAGCAGACCACATAACACGTGGCTGCGAATCCGAAGAAAAACTTCATCAAACCAACTGGTTCACAGGACCAGCATGGTTGTCCGATGACGATCACCCAGATCACCCTAGAAAAAAGGAAAATAATTCACTAATTGTCGAAAACCCTTCGACGAATTTCGAAATCCTAAGTACCGCCATTATGACGGTACAATCAAAAACCCATCCTAAGGATGAAAGTGAGATTATTCCTTTAGAAAAAATTAACAACCTAGAGAAAGGGACCAGAATCACTTCGTATCTATTGAGATTCCTTCGCAATAGAATTTACAATAGATTGAGCAAAGCGAAGAAGTTGAAATTTGAACTTAACTTCCCTGAACTTCGTCATTATCCAAAAACATTTCTGGGAACCCCAAAAACGGACGAAATGGACTTGTCCACCAAACTTTTGATCAGGAACAACCAAAAAATCTACGAAATAGGGGAAAACCCTAAGGAGAACCAGTTTAGAGATCGAGACAATACGAACTCACCATCCGATCAAATTGTGTATCAGCACAGCCGCATACAAGGCAAACCAACAGTTCCAATTTTGAAAGCTAAATCCCTGTTGTCAAAACTGATTATTCAAAGCTTGCATAGAAATAACCTTCATGCAGGACCAATGACTACTTTAGGACTACTACTTGAAAAATATTCGGGTACTAGTTTTAGAACTGTCGTTAAGAAAGAACTAGAAAAATGCATAACATGTCGAAAAATGAATAACCATGCATTTAGAGAAGTTCCACCCGGTAATCTGCCAGAAAGGCGTACTACGGAAAGTAGACCATTTCAACACATTGGAGTGGACTTTATGGGTCCCTTCAGAACTTTTGTCAAAAATTCTTCGGAAGAAGAAAAAACATACATAGCATTGTTTACATGCGCCACTACTAGACTTATTCATTTGGAGAGAACTTATAGTTTATCGACAGATGAATTCTTGCTAGCACTATCTCGTTTCATGAGTAGACGAGGATACCCAGACACAATTACGTCAGATAATGCCGCAACCTTCAAACTTACGGCAGAAATTTTGAATCGACATTCTGAACGTGATGATGAGACATTTTCGGAACTCATCTTTAGTAAGATTGATGAAAAGAAATTGAATATTCTTGAAAAAGAAATGACCAAGAAAAGAGTCAAATGGTATTTCAATACCGCATTATCTCCCTGGCAAGGAGGATTTTATGAGAGACTCGTAGGAAGTGTCAAAAAAGGATTAAAACATGGACTAGGTAACAATGTCCATAAGTTGAAGGATTTTGAAACTCTTATGATTGAGTGCGAAAGCCTCATAAATAGGAGACCTTTAACATATATTGATGAAAATAGTGAGGACGCACAAATTTTGAGACCGTGCGATATAATCTCACCCCAATTGTACTTTCCTCATTTCAATGAAGAAGGACTTCACGACGAGTACGCTGAGTACACATCAAACTTTCGGCAAGTCAAAAAACATGTGAAAGCCTTCTGGGAAGTCTTCCGTAGAGATTACATAAACCAGCTAAAAACCTTTAAATCCTTTGCACAACCTAATAGGGCAATTTCTAATTTGGTAAAACCAATGATTGGAGAAGTTGTTCTTCTCCAAGACGATAATTCCCCCCGCCAGAAATGGAAAATGGGGATCATCACAGAAGTGATGAAAGGGCGAGACGGAGAGATACGATCTGTTCGTCTCAGAACCACTCAAAAGAGAAAGGCGAGAGATGGCACTCTCCCTTATAAACCGTATAAAACTATTGAGGTTACAAGACCTCTTAGATTGATTATACCATTGGAACTAAGACCACAAACTCGCGAAATAGATGAGGATGATAAAGAAATTATACCCGTAAGCAAAGTAAATTTGATACGGAAAATATCTGTGAAACCAAAATGTCTTCCTCAAAATGAGAATTTCAGACACAACTGCGGATATAACCCAAAGTTCAACCTATGGAAAACCCTACTCTACGTGTTCATTTTGGCGTTGGTCGGATTTGCATCCTGCAGTGCTACCGACACGGCAACAACAAGAAATGCGCTAAGAGGACTGAAACTCGAAAGTCTGGATAGCCAGACAACTACGTCCACCACTTTGAAACACCAAGAAACAACTACGACAACCGTACNCCAGACAACTACGTCCACCACTTTGAAACACCAAGAAACAACTACGACAACCGTACCAGAAGCTACAACAGCTCCAACAACGGTTAGTTCAACACGAAGAACTACGACAACAACGACCACTGAATATGTGCCTACATACACTTCTCAGTGGCGAACTACACATACGACATCGGAATGGCGATTCGCCACATCCACCGTACCCGACACCACAACTATGAGAACAACAACTACTGAAACTCCAACCACTACCAGTGAGTTACCTACTACGGTAACAGCTTTACCCGACGTCCAAGAATGTGGGCGCCGGAGGATGACGGAATAAACCGTCATGTTTCAGAATTCTTCCCGCTTTTCTTTTGTTCTCAAAATTCCTATACCCATCCCTTTTTTCTGTCTTAATTGAAATTCCAGAACTTCCTTCGAAACCTTGTTCTCCTTACATTTTCTCTCTTCCCCTCCCCCTCAGCTCAACTTTGTCAACAACAAGAAGCAGTCTACAACCCGAACATTAGCACTCGACAACAACCCGAACAACCCGAAAACCCAAACTATGGCACCTCTTCTAAATTCCTGATCAACTGCACACGACACCTTCTCGAACAAATGCCCACGACAAATTCTACTCCAATGGTCACAATCCAATCACTCAAGTTCAATCTTCCGGAGAGACAACAGCTGACCACTTCGTTATGTCACCGCCGCCGCCGCCAATATCGCGACCAGAGGACGCGATTACGTCAGAAGCAGAGAAAGGGAACATTTCCGCCGCATCACCGTAGTGAAAGTTGCGCAAGCCGTTAGCGATAAAGAAACCTTTCTCCTTACCGACGATGGGGAGGAATACTGGCTAAGGAGACGATATATAAGGAACGCCTAAATGTCGTCTCATTTGTACCTCTCATGTAATTAGTACCTTACTTCATTGTCATTGAAACGTTTGCCTATCGTCTGTCAACTGTCTTCACTTGGTTGTTTGAAATAAATCTTGGAAATACCACTGAACCACCCGCCGCTCCTACTGCATCATCTTGGAACCCCACTTGCTGGAACCCAAAAAAACTCTTTTTAATATTGCTGGAAAAAAAATTTCATTGAGTCATTTGCTTTTCAAAAACAAAAGAAAAACGAAAATTAGCCGAAACCGCATATTCAGATGGTTTTCAAAGTTTCATTAAAAAAACTACTGGTTCAATAATAGATATATTTCAAATATTGCCAAATACACCAAACGACGATAAAACGATGATAAATGCTCTGAAAGTTTTCTAGAAACCATTTAGTTAATGTTTTTTCATCAAAAGAAAGTGAAAATTCTTCAAAATTGGCTCCAGGCGTGCCATTGAAATTAAAATTGGGGAGAGCGTGCACTGAGACTTCACATTTGAATTGTTCAACCATATGCGCTCGGAAAAAAGCTGACTAATTTTAAATAATTTTCTTGCTATTTTCACACTCGTTTTTCAATGTGAGCATTCACAATAACACAGAGAACGAGGGCAAAAACCGACTGAGATCACTTTTTCTTTTTACAAATCGCACGGTGGGCATTTCGCATGTAACCTGAGTAGAGAAAAAACTTATGACTCTGTGCAGAAGTTTGGAAAATTTGTGTTTCTTTCAATATTTCTCAAGCTTTTCCGTTTCAATTATTTAATTTTTCATGGAAAACATAACTTTTTGAATTGGCGAGCGGAAAACTGAATGCTCAACTGACACCACCAAACTAATCAGATGTAACGGCCAAGCGTCGAGGGATTTTCTGAGGAATTGGATTAGTGAACTTGCGTTTTTCTTTTTTTGGTTCTTTCGTGGTTTCTTGTGACACTAGTCGCTAGAAACGTGTTCTCAATGTCAAAGAATTAAGGACGTACAGGTTTATTCTCATACCATTTCAACTATTCGAACTAATTCAGGAAACATAGTTGTATTTTCAAGGTGAAACTGTATAATAATATCTTCCAATGATACCGTTTACCCCGTTTGACACAAATGCTACTCCTCATAGAATTGTGATGTTAACATTGCTTTGTTACACAATTTTTCATCCTCCAATGTTTAACTTAGTAAAGAATTGGCAGTTGCAGCAAATGAGCAGCAAACGTTTGTCATAGTCGCTGTGAACTTGAAAAAAACTCGCGTTACGCGCGAAGTAGAGTGGTGAAGCGGCATGGTGAAGGGAACAAAGATTCAGAGAAAAGTGAAGATAAGAAGAAAAAGAGATAAAAGTGGATGTGCTTATCGAATGAAAGTAGAAAGCTCTTGAAACCCCATTGAGGACGGTACTCCGTTGGCGCGGGAGAGGGCGATGCTTACTTACCTAGAGCCACATCAAGTACTCTTACCTCTTACTTTCATCGCCTCCACTTCTCGTCCATACCATTTTTTCTCCATCGAAACTGTGGCCATTGCTCAGTTCCTCGCTGTCATTTTTGGGTAGCTAGTACCTTTCTTCCACTTTGTCTTTTTAACATTTCTTCGTCTCGTACTGTATTGAGCCATTTGAAATCCAGATCGACAATGCGGTTCCTCGCCGTTCTTTTAGTGCCAATTGTTCTTGCCGAAATCTGTCCCATGGAAACACACGCCGTCTGTAATAGTGGTCATTTGGCGTGTGTCTGCTCAGTTGCTCAAGAGGATGTGAGTCATTTATAGCAAGATTAGAAACTATGTTGAAGAACACATCAGTACCCCAATAACTTTGCATTTTCAGGAAGCTCCAGTTCCAGAAATTTCTTGCAACGCTCTCATCGCCAGAGACTTGGAATCCGGGGAGTTCCCAGTCGTTTCCGTCGTGTTCAATCTGAAAAACTCCGCCGAAGCTCTTGAAGAGTTCCCAGAAGAGGCATTCAGAGACAAGATCTCGTCTTCTCTTCGTGTTGATGAAGTCAGTAAATACAAAATCATTTCGAATCCACAACTTGTCTTTTTAGGAAGATATCGTTCTCCTCCGGTCCAGCTGTTTAGGAACCGATGATTCCATCACCGTTCAATTCGTCATCTTGAAGAAGGTAATTAAAAATCAGAACAATCAATGACAAAAACTGTTTTTATGTCTAGGATACCAACTCTTCCGCTCTGCCATTTGCTGTTGAAGACTTGATCGATGCTAATTCAATCACCACCAGAATGAAGGCTATGGGACATCTTGATGAGATCGCTAACCTTGATGTTGATAGCATCGAGTTTGTAAGTTTTTGGGCAAAAAAAAAAGAAGTTGGCACTTGCTGTCTTGTGATGAGTCGTTGAGTCTAATTTTGGAACCTACAGTCAAACTTCAGTTTGTTCGAGTTTCGAAAAAATAACCTTTCGTCAAATCTTGGTTGTTTTGTCTGATCTCCAATCTGTTTATCTGAATAAGCGCACACTCCCCAGAAATCCGATACATTTTCTCACGTCACCACTTTGCTCGGAACAAAATTGATGAGACAAAAGAACGTGAACTCCAGACATGACGTTTTTCTTATCATCGCGCGAAATAAATGTCAGGTCGGAAAAAAGACGAGAAAAACATTCATTGCTCTTGTTGACAGTGTGATAAAAACAATCACGTGGAGGTGCGTTTTTAACCTTGTTTTTTTTTTTCATTTTCATCGGATTGTTCCTTGTTTTGTAGCACAAGAGAGAGGACCGCTGTGAGTTTTTCACGTGTGGGTATGTGGTGTAGAGCAGCTGGTCATACTTCATTCACAACTAGGAAGTGGTGGAACAGATAGAAAAGCAAGATAACAAAGAAAGTGTAACTAGTAGGAACAAATCATTTTTCATTACACTTGGGCAGAAATTCAAAACTTTTTCCATCTGAAAAATCTAGTTCTAGTCTTTTGTGATATGAAAACTTGTTCTATCGGAACTTATATTCAAAAAAGAAGACAATTTCAGACTGAGGAACTCGTCGACTTGGAGTTCGAACCAAGCAATCTCGAGTTGATTTTCAAAGCTATCGTTTTGGGACTGACATTTGGATTCTTCTTTGTTCTCGGAGTCTGGAAGCTTATGAAGAAGGGTGACGAATACACGGACGATCTTCAGAAAGCTTAAACTTCCTCTCGTTGTCCCTCGATCCGATCGTATTTTTTTCGAACGTCTTTTATTTTCTTCTCTCGCTCGATTTTCTCGATTTCAGAAATTACAATATTTTTCTCACTCGAAAACTCACTCTTTGTTGTGTCTCTGTTCCATCTCACTTCTTTTTTTTGTCTATTTCTCTTTCTTTGTTTGAGTGTTACGCTATCAATTTCAGTATGAGTCTTATGCTATCAATTTCATTTTGAGAAAATGAAAAGAAAACCGGGAAAGCAACAACGATTCTACGGGGTTGGGATGAACGGAGTAATTGAAATCACAGAGACATCAGAGATTCAGAAGAATTTAGAGTTTTCGCGGCAAAAAACACATTTGTTTGGCATATCATTTGCAAAATATACAAAATATGTACATTACAAGGACCTGTGATAGGAAAACTGGCGACAACTAGTGCACATGAACAGAAGAATTTGGAAGAATGGACGACACGCTGAAAAATGAATAAACATTATTCAAACGGGTTGAAAATCCGAGAGAAGCAAAGTTATTATTTTTTCAAGTTTTCTCTCACCTTATGTAATATGCAGAAATCTTCTTAATACTAATAAAATTAGTTCACACAAGTTTCAGGGATTCAAATGATGTTCCGGAATGCCATACTCTATTTATTCTGGAGGTTTTTGTTTAGGATTACTGCTCAAAGCTATCATCCCATTTCATCATGTTTCAAACATAAGCTTGACGCATCCACTCATCAAACAAAATTGAATTGAAAAGATGAACCAGAGTGTGAAATAAACTTTACGTCATCACACTACCGCTCCTTCCTCTTTCTATTTTGGAAGAGAAAAATAGCTGATTGGTCTCAAGCTTTCACATCTATTTTGACGTTCCATTGTTATTGCCGGTTTTCTTTCTCATAGTTGTTATGAAATTCTCCCACATTTTGGAACTGAAAGAACATGTCAAACTGCCAGAACAAACGAAAGAGGGCAGCTTTTAAGTAAATATACCTTGCTGGCAATTCTGAAGAACAAAATGAGGCAATGAAATAAAAACTTTCGGAATGAAGTCGAGATTTTCGAAAGCAATAATGGAAGATGGATTTGTTATTGAGGTTTTTGGTTTTCACTAATTCTTGTCTATCAGCTCAAATGACAGAAAATAACGGAAAACGCACTCACTCATCCAGACGAAGTACTCCGATTGTCAAGAGTTTTATCGCGTGATGACTTTCGAAATGTGTTGGTGATCCACTTGAGTACACCGCGTTTTTTCTTAGTATCTTCTTCGTCGGTGGTTTGCTCGGCCGTCCTTTCACTGTCTTTGAGATTCGCGTCGCTATTGGGTTTCGAGCCGCTTTTTGTGGTAGAGACGCCTTCCAATTGCACATTTGAAGACTCGCTGAAAGGAGAAAAAGTTGGGGTGTACTTTCGATTTCTCAACGCGTATATTGCTCAGTCAAATGAAAAAATCAAACATCGAGTTGACCAAAAGTTTATTCGGGAAGAGTCTGAGATTCTTCGTTCGAAATCTTATATAAAAAGTTTACTGAAATAAAAAAAACTTTTTGTTCTCACACCAGAAACTTCTCAGTTATTCGGATTTTCGAGAAAACTTTCTCGGTTCTATTTGTCAAATTCAGAAAATTGCTATTTCTCACCTTCGACTATGGCTGATGATCTTGTGCGAAGTCGATTGTTCAGTCAACTCGACGCCTTCTTGAATTGCTGTCAGTGTGGATTTCCGCGACATCATTGACTTTGGCGGGCTCCGCGGAGCACTTTTCATCGGCGCCACTTGTTTGATTGTGCGGCTCGTTGATGGCCGTTGCGAGATGTTTCCAGCGGAGACGGCGTTGCGCGGTTTCACGGGCACCAGTCTGTCAATGGTGCTGGCAGAGCTCTGAATTTGTTGGAAGTGGTCAAGAGATTGAGCGCGACTTCGGACATTTTTCACCGGTACTCTAGCGGTTGGGAACAACCGCATGTCCTTGGTGATGATGGGAGCCAGCATTTTGAAAAGTTTGAGAAGCCAGAGTTGATGAAGTCGAAATTCTGAAAAGTGAAAAGTAGGCGGAAGAAATTCTATGAAGAAAAATGAACGAGATTCGAAAACTGATTTTACTCGAATATTTCAGAATAAGGAAGACAGTGGATTGCAAAATTACTGAAACATGAATTGAGAATTAATGAACACCACGGCGAACACACACACTGAATTGTGTTGTGGGAAAAGAAGAAGAAAACGAAAGGCGGGGAGGGTGTTTTGGAGTAGAGAGAAAAGAAGGGGTGGCGGCACTGGGGTGAGACGGCGAGCGGCGACCACGAGACTGCAAGAGACCAGAGGACTCTTCTCCTTCTATTTCTCGTTTCAGAGGAGAAGAGGACGAGACAATTCTGGCACATGCGTACACAGAGACACACACACACACACTCCTCCTTGTTTTGCACATACACAGATAGACCATTATTCTGAGGAGGGGCCCTCTCTATCCATACTTGACGGGGCAAAGACAAGAGAGCGGATAATGATCAAAAGGCTGACAGGAATAGATGAGTGTCATCAAGCGCAGAATAAATGCGTCTGGGAAGATGAATGGCCGCATTTGAAGGTTCCGATGATTTTGGAGGTACAGCGTAAGCAAAATAATGAGAATAAGATAAGAACAAATGTTAAAATTGAAGGCGTATGATTGACATTATTGAACAGCATTTCAAAAAAATGTTGAAATTAGAAAGTTGAGACTAAATTTGTCAAGAGCTGATGAAATTTTCAATATTTTCCTAAAAAATGAAAACAGACAAGATTCACTTTGATTCTGAGAGATTAAACAACAACACAAACTAAAATGTTTCTGTCTGAAGTTTGAAGCATTTGGACCTACCGAACTAGATTTTTCATTGGGTTCTCATGATGAGGAAGAAGATAAAAAATCACAATTCCGAGAATAAAAATTTAACAACTTTATCTCCAGCATGTTTATACATATGATGAGCACCGAGTTGCTAAAATTTTGACTTTCTCAGTCTTTTGTAATATTCTGTATTTTTTGAGACACATTGTTTCGTAATGTGCACTTCCTACTAGAAATATGTTCCATTCCTAATTGTTCACTCACATTCAATGTTCGTTTGGAATGAAAAACTAGGATTAAGCAAAGAGTGTCAAAACAACAAGGCGTCAGGAAAGAGACTGTTGTCATGTTTGCCCACGGTCTTTATATAAAACTGAACCGTCGTCAGCGAAATCCGTTTGGATATCTCTAATCCACAACCCGCCATGATACTCCGCTTGTTGTTTTTCGGCGCTGGCACTTTTTTTGTTTTTCAAACGGCAAACTCGAAAAAAATCAACTTTGACAAAGTTTTCAAGGACGGAATGTATGGTGGGTATACGGAGTAGTTTGAACGGTTTGACAATACATTTTCAGCGAGTTTCCTCAAATCGGAATTCAACTACACATCATTTTTGAAAAGAGCAGATCATACTGCAGAGAAATATGTTCCTTTCCAGGACACTAGTAATGATACATTTTTCAAAGTGGGAATGTAAGTAATATTCTGTAGGTTTCTAAAAAACCATGAAGGTTTCAGACTTCACAAAAGTCAACTAGAAAACTACACTAAAATTCGAATGGAGGACCAACTAGGATCTCTGAAAAACAAGCCATGGATGCCGGTGAATGAGATTCGAGAAGAGTTCGCTAACTGTGCTTCATTGAAATTTGGTTCATTCAGTGAACATGATTTCAAAGTTTGTTTCTTTTCTTCCTGTCATTACTTTCTCATTCCACCCTCTCCTTCTTCAAAAATTCCTAATTCTCAGTACGACAAAGGAATGTACGGATGGATGAACATCATGAAATTTTCATGTGCTTTTGTCAATGATCAGTTTTTGGTGTTTGCAATGGCTTTTACGAGAACCAGATTTCGTCTGAAACAAGTGATATTAGCCAGACAGAATTCGTGAGTCTAGACTAATCACCGGCTTTTCTTGAACGAGTTTTTTTCAGACATTGGGCAACATCCGGACGCAGTTTGATAACAAGAGATGTTCAGAAGATAACAGAGATTTTCACGATCAGATTTGCACTGTTTGTTAATGAGAAAATCGAAGACGAGTTTCGAAAGCATTCGCTGTCAATGAGAAATGTTGAAGGTATGGGAAAACAGAGCTACAACCTAATAACATCCAAAGCTATATTTTCGAAAGTAACAAAATTTTGTAAAGCATGATTATTTTTACAGTAAATCCATTACATCTCAAAAACGAGACATTTGAAGAGTTGGCAGTGGCTTATGGTCGCCTACGAAAGCATATCAAGCTATCTGACAGTAGGGGTCACACGTTCAGCACATTAGCGTTCGGAGTAAGTTTGAGAAAACACTAAAAACAAGAAACAAAATTCAACATTTTCAGATAAAATCACGTATAATGATGACATCCCCAAGTAACGCACCTCAAGCAATTGAAGCTATTTCCGATGAGCTGAGTGATGCGCCGCTGAAAGTATTAGATACATGTCACAAAGATATTTGCACATACGATCATACGGTAGCCAAATGGAAAAAAAACGAAGAAAATCTTATTCAACATTTTCAGAGAAACGCAACATTCAACCCAAAAACGGAAACTTATACATATGCCAAGGAAAACGCTTTAATACACACGGTTCATCCTAGATACTCGCTAATTGCTTATCAAAAGTCCAAGCCTTACTTCACATTTGAAACGATGAAAAGGAAAATGGCAACAAAGATCATGTGAGTTCTCAAGAGAGTTGGTGGCCTATTTCAATTTGTTTGGAGAAAAATTGAAAAAAGGCATAAAGAGTTATACCCACAATTATAAAATTTTTTGAATTGAGTTGAATATGAGGGAAAATAGAAGAAAAGCGGTTTGTTTTATGTGTTTGAAAATGGATTTCTTATGGTTTTCAGTCGGTTTAACTATGAGATTCAGAAATATGAAAGTTAAATCAAGAGCATAGCCACGGGGCTAGACTCCAAATTTTTAACAACAGAAACTTTGAACAGAGGAAAATTCACTTTGCAACATTCCGCAATTTTTCTAAAAAGTCAAAACCATCAGTAATTTTTACTTTCAGCGATGTCAAACAGAACCTAGACTCCAAAGCAAAAAATCTCTGGTCTTCTCTTCTGGATCAACAGTTTACACTTGCCATACACGTGCACAATCAAGAACTGTTCCCCTTCGACAGGTTCTACATGACGCTGGACCGGCCACATTGAAACATAGTTTAGACTCGATGTAGAAAAGAAACACTATAAATATGACGGATTTTGTTCTTCGGAGTTTTTATTGTTCATAATTTTTACATTCACAAATAAATATATCAAGTATTGCTGATTAAGTAAGGTAGATGTAGATGATTCGACAAATACAGTTTAATTGCAGGAATGGTAGTAGCTTGGTGAAAACTATTGAGGGGGAGCATTGTCAATGGTGATTGAAATAGGTAGAATCATGTAAATTTTGAGAGCAAAAAAATATTGGCAGGACTTAAAAATATCGTGTGGACTTAAAATACATTTAAAAGAATGTGCACTTGGGTAGAATTTTTTTTGGAAATAGAGATACATCGAGGGTCCGAGTTTGTGGGAGAAAAGAGACTGTAGACAATAGACACTAACTTGAGCATGAAAATAGTAATGTTTTGAAAAAATTCAGTTCCAATAGTCTGCGAAAACTATTGAACCAAAGTGCAACAGTTTGGTCTATAAAGATCCCTATATTGTTGATCGGTGTCTAGATGTGGGTGGAGTCTGCCTCGGTGGTAGAATCGGCGGCGTGGCTGGTGGTTGGCTGAGCAGAAATTTCATCGACGGTTTTCGGTTGCGCTTCAGAGGAGTTAACGTCAGGGGAAGTTGGTTGGGCCTCAGAAGAACACGCAGCTTGAGCTTCAGATGAAGAAGTCTCAGCCATCTCGGCTCCCTTTGGCTCCGTAGCGGCGACACCAGATGAAGAAGTGGTAGTGACAGCAGCTGTGGAGGACGCTGAAATTTGAAAACTTGATATTATATTCATTCTATGGGTTTGAAAACAACGCTTGAGCTCAAAAAAATCAAAAATTTACATGTGGCTCTGTCACGATCATCATCCAATCCGTCCTCCTCATCACTGGAGTCCTCCTCTTCCTCGCGCTCATCCTCATTGTCATCGTGATCCTCCGACTTGGCAGCTTGTGCCTCACCTGGCTTTTCAACAGTCTGGACTTGTTCCTTTTCCGGTGTCCCAGCCTTTTCTCCACTATCACTTTCCTCTCCTCCATCGCTGAGGGCGGCCTCATCTTCCACCTCCTCTCCATCGTCTTCCCTTTTATAACCGAAGTCGTCTTGGTCTTCTGGGAACTCCTTTTTCCATTTTGCAGCAAATGCATCGCGGAACTGAATGGCCATATCGGCTACCGGGTCACCTTCGTTGTTGTAGGTGAGGCAGTTGTTGATCATCTGGAAGATTCAAGAAAGGGTCTCGTCAAAAAATATATAACCACTTACCAGTTTGAAATCTTCCTTGAATTCGACCGCAGTGTCATACTCCTCACCAATGAGTTTTTTCTTCATTGTGGACATGTCCATTGGTTTTTTGATGATTTCGTGATAATCAGCAAGTCCGAGAAGAACAGTGTCGACTGGGGAGCGGAAAGCGAATGTGTAACCCTGAAATCATGCTCTTGTTGTTGTTAAAGCTTCGAACATCGTTTTCTAAAATTAGAGAGATCTTGAAAAACAGACACCCTGCGTACATGTTTCTTTTTAACTCACGCTATGGCTGCTCTTTTCGAACTCTTTCATAATCTTAAGACACTTCTTGAGCTCATCATGAAGATGATCTGAGTCGGCATGCCCTTCATCTTCGGAGTCCGAAGCAGCAGACTTCTTCTTGCGTCCTCTTTTCACTGCCGGTTGTCCATCAGCCTTCGCTCCACGTCCTCGACCACCTCGACCGCCTCGGCCGCGACCACGTCCTCTTCCACCACCAGTGGAAGTGCCCTCTCCAGATGAACTATCACCATCAGTGACAGCGGCGGCCCCACCACGTCCACGTCCACGTCCACGACCAGCACCACGTCCTCTTCCACGTCCACGTCCGCGGCCACTTGGCTTCTTGACAAAATCGTCCTGCAAGTCGGCAATCTTTGTGGATGCTCTGTGGATGATGTTAAAGGAGAATTCCGAGCAAAGTTTTTTCGCTAAAAAATGCCTTAGAATATGTAATCAAATGTGCTGTTTCCAAATATCATGATGAAAACTCTCAAAAGTACTCTGAACAACAGGAAATTCTCCTCAAAGACGCCTCTTTTTGAAGAAAGTGGCCTGTGGCGGCCACTGTTTTTGCTTATTGTGTTTTCCAATTTTGTTGCGATTTTTTGAATGTTAAAAAATTTTGCTCGGAATCCTCTTTTAATAACTCCTTAATTACTGCAGTGTTACGTTTCCGGGACACTCTATACTACCATTCTCAATAGAACGCGCTTGCTTTAGCTCTTATTCGTTTTTAATTGGGTCCAGATCTCATTACTTATTGGTTGTTAATAATTTCAATTATATCGCCATACCCACCTCATCACCGTCGTCGCTATCCGGAGAGAGAGATCGCTTTGGAGCTGGTGCGTTTGCACTGCGAGTAGTTGGCATGTCTTGTTTAAGATAGTCGTCAGTTAATCTGTAAAAATGAGAGAAATCAGAAGTGAAAGCCGTTGGAGTAAAATTAAGAAGAAGTTACAAACAAACAATGTGATAAGAAAAAGAGAGGCTATGCAACCAATAAACAAGAAACGCTGGTCAAAACTGTCAAGATGGCAAACGGATAGAGAAGGTATTCGAGATCGATGATGCCAACGACTTAGGGCGGGGACACACTTTTCTGATTTTTGAACTGCGAGTTTTCAAAGTTTTCGTAACTCTTCAAATGGTTTCCAATACCTCTACGCTAAAAATTAAACCAGAACAATCAAAAACCGAGCGCCAGAAGGATGAAGGGTGGTCCTAAATAAACTCGGCAAAACGAAGAGATAGAGCGACACAACACATATTGTGAATGAATACGGGAGGGCCTCTCTCTCTCTCCGCTACTACATTGGCCACCACCAAGGAGAAGAACATCAAGGAAAAATAGTATTCAAAAAGAGGAGCGCGAGGGGTGTTGGTGAACCATGTGGTTGTTGTGTGTCCGAGCTCTCTCTTGCGCGCGCTCACTGGGGGCCGCTCGCAGTCAGACGCAGAGAAACGAGCGTCAGCGGGAGGAGAATGAGTATAAAACGAAGAGAGTTTTGTGTTGACCGGGAGAAAACCACCAAGGAGAAGAAGAAGAAGGAGAAGACGGGGCCGTTGAAGGCGAGCGCTTGGGCATCTGTGTGTAGAGTTACGTGAGGACGTGTTGTCTTGTGTGGTTTGGGTGGAGAAGGGGGAAAGGAATAGTGAGAAAGTGTAGGGGGTCGATGGTGGAGTGCTGCTGTTGCCCTCGCCATCTCGGCCTTCTCGATAAACGTTGTTGTGTCTTTTTTCTTTTCACCCTCTCGCTATTATGTGCTACCTCATCCCGCTCGATTCTCCTCTTGCCATTTTGGCTATTTAGCCATTTGCACTAGATAAAATGTGGCGATAGATCCACACAATGCAGATAGTTAGCATGAGCGTACCTGCGGATCTTTTTGTGAAAAAAGAAGATCTTGAAGATTTCGACAAATGATTAAATGGGAAAAATCAAAGATGCCAGATGTTCAATACACGATAACATGCAGTCGAAATGCAAACCAATAAAAATGAGAGTAGTGTAAATGTCAAGCGAGAAAAGTGAGGCTAATTTTGAACAGAGCACTAGTTCCTTTCTCTCAAATTCAGCCAATTTTCTCAAAAATGACGACGTAGTTTTAGTTTTGAATCCTATTTCTATTATTCGGGGCTGGGCAAAACAGGAAAATCTGAAGCTTTGTGATCACAAACAGGAACCGAATAACAGACTTCAACCTGCGCAAGTTTTGTATAGTCATGGAGATCTCTGACTATACAAAATTTATTCTATATGAAAAAAACCGGAAATCGAGAACCATCCTGTCTGGGTTTTCGGGGAGATAACAATAACGGGCTGTGGTTCTCACCATTTTCAGAAGAGGTTGTGTTGAAAGGGCTAGAGGTGAAACAAAAACTGGGAAGGAAAATTCATAACCGGATTTAATCGAAAAGAAATAAATTCGATGAAAAACAAAAAAGGCATTGAAAAAGTTAGCCGTAGGTAGAAGAAACAAAAATCTGACTTCTCTCTGAGAAAATCATCCAAAATCGGGTGTTATATTGTTGAGCATCTAATTATCTAAGAATCGAGAACCGGTCTAACATGACTCTGTATCAGAACATTTTGTGATAAACTTTGCTAATAATTGCACAACAGTGTTGTAGTTCTGACAATGTTGAAAAGTTAAAGTTCACATTTAGGATTTTTGATAATCCAAACTGACTTTCATGAAGCCCAGAGAACATGAAATAGGTTTTCCAAGATATCCAAAAACTAGAAACATCTGCCAATACGATTTCTCTGGGTGTCAGGTGGTCTTCTTACTGTGTTCGAAGGTACCATTTTTCTGTACAAACAGGCTACAGTCTGACTACGCCATATGCTTAGTTATTCTTTTATTTGTCTGTCTTATCCTCTCTCCAATCGCGCATGGCAAATCATGGCAGCAGATGGTCTATGAATCATAATGAGGTAAGACACTCCAAAGCCATTCCCCCCCTTCTAGCTGAGTAAAGATTATCGTTTCAAATTTTGCCACATAGCTCCTTTTCTCAGAATTCTCGTGTTTCACTAATTTAGGTTTTAGTCAGTAGTGAAGCCTTTGTTGCTTTTACTGACGTCAATTAGAAGATTAGGCATGTCGTCAGCCAAGGCATGTTGAACCTTCCGTTTTCTTGTACACTCTTGATTTGTCTTTTTCAACTTCAGAAGTCGTTGAGTTTTTTCATCCGATTTGAACAGTGACTCGTAGATGGGTGGGGCGTTTTTGGAAAGAGAGAAAGAAAATAGTTCGAAACAGTTTTTTCTGATAATTTGGAAGGTCGCAAATGATTGAGTAAATCGAATTAGATCGGGAATTTTCGTATTGCTATACTTTTTTCTGGTTCCTAGAACGTTTGAGTATTTTTTGCTGTAAAATCGGAAAGAAAGTTGAATTAATAATACATGAGGCGTGCAATTTGGGATATTTCTCACTTTCGATTAAGATCGGAATCCCTTTTGTCATCATTTTGTTTGTTCTGCTCTTTCTGATCTTGGTCCAAAGACGTGAGAATGATGACAATAAGTCAAAAGCTTTGCTCTATTTGTCATCATTTTCTCCCCCGACATTACTTATATTGAATGCTACTATGGGTTCAAGGCTTATTCAAATCTGACACCACTTATTTCTCAGTTTTCTCAACTTTCTTTTTTATCATGATAAAACAATATCTTTTCTTTTCAATGCCCTTCATCATATGCTCTCGCCAACGCAAACAAAAATTCCAAGTGGATGCGCTCTTATTTTTTCTGTTTCTCATTCCCGAACTTTGTCTTTTCTCGAAACATTTTTCTGTCAAGTATGAGTAAGGATGGAGATTATCAAAACGAATTTGTGCCTGTGGATGTGCTAAGGCTTGCGGAAAGAAAGGGGGCGATTTTTCATCCGTCGCGTAGTCATCCCTTCTCTCCTATTTTCTTTTTCTGCGCACTACTCATCACTTCTGCACAAATTTATCCCCCATCTATTGCTTTTCTCACTCTTCAAATATTGAGCCAATACATTTTGGATTGTTCATGAGTTGCAAAACCAGTTTTGTGACCTGATATGGAAGAGATACACTTGGTCACTAATCCTAGAACATTTGAGTCGTAGTGTTTGATCCACTAGGGTTCTAATTTGAATAAAATTTTTGACCGGTGGTGTGGTGGTCCTTCATAATTCAAAACACAAAATTATCATTTTGATGGCATTTTCCCCCATATAAATAAAGTTACTGCATTAGAAGCTTAGTAGTTACTTTTGAATTTTTGTTATTGGTGTTAGCTATTCTGGTTTTTTTATATTGTCCAACGCAAAACTTTGTCTGTATGAGTGTCTGTGTGTAGACAGATATCCCACTCTAAAGAAGTCCTCACTGGACCGATGTCTTTGAAATTTCTACAGGTCATCAGAGTTTGGAACATAATGATGCCCGTCTTTTTTTATTTTGTCGGAAAAGGAGGTCAGAGCTCAAACCTGCATTTTCAGGATCAATCAGTTTTCTCACTTATGCAAGGCGAGAATTTCTTATATGGAAAGTGTGAAGTATGGAAAGTGTGAAAACTGTTCACGCAACTGTTCCAAACACTTTCAAGCATTTCGATAACTTCTCATTTCAAGAGATTTCTTGTTGGTCCGAAGAGCCCCAGAGGGGTATACCTTTTTGGTGAAGTCACATGCGCCATTTTCATAAATCCGTTTTAGTCAGATTCCAGTAAACACTGTCATCTTGACAAATCAAAGTTTCCCCAAAAGCTCTTTTAATCTATTTCTATTCATATAATGTTTTCATCCGAGTTTTTTTTTCAAAAACATTCTTGAATCCGTACATCTTCTCAGAATCATGATAATCCCCAGAACACAAAGTTCAGCGCCAAAACAAAATTTTTGCTGGTTTTCATATATTTGTGCTGGGTATACACCGGAATTCAATTATTCACCTGCTTACTAGAAAATGTGGTGAGAGCTGCATTGCATCACCGCTAAAACATGTTTTATCAGTGTTAGAAAAATATGAAAAATGAAAGTTGTGATATGAAGGAGGGAAATGATGTCAAAAAAGTTGAGGACATTTCGCATTTCTGAAATGTTTCAAACACTAGAACTAATGTCTAATTCTATTTTTCCTTTTGAGGTCAATTTGCAATTATACTTGGCCGTCGCGGTAATCGGTGTATGCGTATGTATTGCGCCACTGTCGGATATTACGAAATGTTCTCTTGTTTTCTGATCAGATTGTTCGGCTTCAATATTGTTCTATTTCCCTCTTTCTTTACTATACTACCTAGTATTTGTACTACAAATGGCTAGACTTTCATGCAAACAAACACAAACATTGAACGTTTCTTCTTTCGTTCTTTGACAAAAAGAAAAAATGGGGTTTTTTCTCTTTTTACCCTACTATTTCATTTTAGTTTCTCTGCGTGCCCACGGCTTTTTTTTCATCAAAGGCTTTGTGCTTGTTCCACTCAAAAAAGCCGAAGCAAAGCGAAATAAGATATTTGTCATCATTCTCTCTCTTTCTGGTTTATATGCCTTCCTATCACTTTTTTCACACCTCCGCAATATTTCTTTCTGTGTCGGTGTGTTTATAACTATTTGCAAATTTTTTTGCTTACATCGCTTATGGTTCAGTGTACTTCAAAACTTTACAGATGGGTGCATTTTGAGAATTTTTCTCATCAGACTATAATACTTTGTGTACTAATGTACGAGTACTGAAGACCTACAAAAGGGAATTGACTAAGAATAATCGGCGTTTCAAAGTGAGATAAGACATTTTAATCCATCACAAAACTATTTCTAATCTCTAAAGTTTTTTCTTTCTGATGTTGCAACTTTCTCTTCAATTGTTTTCATACGATTTTTATAAGTAATTCTGTTTTGGTTACCTCTCATTGAGACAAGATCTTGATGATAAGAAACTATGTTTTAGTTTCGGTGAAAAAACCGGAAATGAACAGAGAATTCCCTTGAAATACGTTCCTTTCCGATTGGCTTCATGTTTTTCAACGCATTCACTTCATGTTTAGTTTTCAGGTAACAAATGGATAGTTGATAAATAAACGAAATACGAAAGAACATTCTACGATAAAAAATGCTGCCGCTGGTTCGTGAACTTGTGTGCGGAAGCGATTACGAGGTGAGAAAAAAAATAATTTGGCAAACTAAAAGTGCGAATGTCAAGTGTTTCGCTGATCAAGCGGTCTGACTTCGGATATGAAATTTTCTAATATATAGAGAATAAAAAATCAAAATCTAGGAGAGCTCACTGAAGTACGAATTTTTCAAACAGGACTATATGTTTGCTCCATTTACGCTACTGAGATTTCCATGAGAACGAGCCCGCCGTAAATCTTCAATTTTGCTTGACTAATTGAAAATTCGGAGGAGAAGTTGCTATGGCGCCTCCGATGTATATAGTAGGCCCTTCAAGTTTCGAAAATAAAACGAATAATATGTCACTCCGAAATGTGAATTTGGATTGGCTCTTTATGATGAGAATGAATTCGATGTCACGTAGAAAAGGCCATAAAAACGAGAGTAAGATCCAAAGTAAATTTCTGAGATTTTCATAAGGCAAAATACATGATTTTCAAATTTAAATTGGTCGTATTTTCCGTGAGAATGAAAAATTCTGAGATCCTCGAAAAATGCAATATATAATTTTAGCTTCTCGAAGATGGATGGCGCAACAGTACCAACATTCCGCAAGTGACGAATTGTGGTCAACACACCGACTTCTCAACAATACCAACACTTTTCCTGGCAATCTTCTCGCCTGTGTTATTCTATCAACTCTACGCTAGTCGCAATGCTCATCTGCGAAGTTTCTCACCGATATCTCTTCGAATAGTAAGTTTTAGATAGCAAACATTTCAGGGGAAAACAATAGTTTTCCAGATATTTTGTTGCCTGCTTCTTATCGATCTCACTGCTACGGTCATTTACGATTTCACTCTTCGCTTCACCCGCTCGTTAATCTACGACCCAATTCACTTTTATGGAGATTTGGTACAATATGCAGGTAAAAATTCTAGGAATGCTTTTCCAGAACCTCGTTATTCGTTTCCAGGAGTTTCTCTGGCGCTAGTGCTCACAATCGCTTGTCGAAATAGAGGAATCACCACGTCCGGAGTTTTGACACTCTATTGGTTGCTGGTTGTCGTATGTGGGGTTCCTGAGTTGAGATACTACCTTTCTGGATACTACTACAATAAATACGAAGTTGATCCATGTAGAGCAGCACTCTACATTGCTGCTTTCATTCTCTCGGCTCTCGAACTGTTCCTTTGCTGTTTTGCGGACACCCCATCGAACGGTTATATTGGAGTGAGTGTCAATAATGCATCCAGTGCAATAACTCATTTTTTAGAAGAACTCGTGCCCAGAATACACTGCTTCCTTCCTTAATCAACTCACTTTCGAATGGTTCTCGGGACTCGCGTATCTTGGAAACAAGAAATCGCTGGAAAAGGAAGATTTGTGGGACTTGAATGAACGTGATAAAGCTGAAAACTTGATTCCATCGTTTATGAAAAACTTGAAGCCGGAAGTTGAAGAATATCGCAGACTGGTGAAGAAAAACCCAACAGCACTGGAGGATCCAAAACTACATCCATCAATTCTGATCCCAATTTTCAAAACCTACAAGTTCACCTTGTTGGCTGGTGGTTGCTACAAACTAATGTTCGACTTGCTCCAATTTGTTGCACCCGAACTTTTGCGACAACTCATAAGCTTCATTGAGGACAAAAATCAACCACTTTGGATCGGAATCAGCATTGCTCTTCTTATGTTTTTATCCTCTCTCATCCAGTCCATGATCCTACACCAGTACTTCCACGAAATGTTCCGTCTTGGAATGAACATTCGATCTGTGTTGACCAGTGCTGTATACACCAAAACTTTGAACCTCTCAAATGAAGCAAGGAAAGGAAAAACAACTGGAGCGATTGTCAATTTGATGAGCGTGGATATCCAAAGAATTCAGGATATGACAACTTTCATTATGCTCTTCTGGTCTGCGCCTCTTCAGGTACGGAACGAGTAACTATTGCCCCGGTAACCTTAGAAATTACAGATTCTACTCTCTCTATACTTTCTCTGGAAACTTCTCGGTGTTTCGGTCCTTGCTGGCTTCATAATTTTGATTCTCTTGATTCCATTCAATTCCTGGATTTCGGTAAAGATGAGAAACTGCCAAATGGAGCAGATGAAATACAAGGACGAAAGGATCAAGATGATGTCGGAGATTCTGAATGGAATGAAAGTTCTCAAGCTGTATTCTTGGGAAAAGAGTATGGAGAAAATGGTACTCGAAGTGAGAGAAAAGGAAATTCGAGTTTTGAAGAAACTCTCATATCTCAACGCAGCTACAACACTTTCATGGGCATGCGCTCCTTTTCTGGTTAGTTATTTGCAAAATGCGACGACTGTAACTACCTGAACTTTTAGGTCGCCGTTTTAACTTTCGGTCTCTATGTTCTTTGGGACCCAGAGAACAACATTCTGACTCCTCAAATCACATTTGTCGCTTTGGCTCTCTTCAACATCCTCAGGTTTCCATTGGCAGTCTTTGCAATGGTGTTCAGTCAAGCGGTTCAGTGCGCGGCAAGTAATACCCGTCTTCGAGAGTTTTTCGCTTCTGAAGAGATGGCTCCGCAGTCTTCAATTGCTTATGGGGGCACCGATTCAGCCATTAAAATCGATGATGGTGCATTTGCATGGGGATCTAAGGAAGAGGATAAGTCACTACATGATATCACTTTCAACATCAAACGAGGACAGTTGGTGGCTATAGTCGGAAGAGTAGGGTCAGGAAAGTCGAGTCTTCTTCATGCTTTGTTGGGTAAGATTGGCGAAAGAAACCAAATCTGGAATGGCTATATCAACTTTCAGGTGAAATGAACAAAATGTCTGGCAGCGTCCAGGTCAATGGCTCAGTTGCATATGTCCCACAACAAGCGTGGATTCAAAACATGAGCTTGAGAAACAATATACTGTTCAACAAATCTTATGATGAGAAGTTGTACCGACAAGTCATTGACAATTGCGCGCTGGTTCAAGATTTAGAGAGTCTTCCAGCTGAAGACCGTACTGAAATTGGAGAAAAGGTACTTGCTACCTCTTACTCTTCGAGCTAAAGCATCCTTAAAAACGTTTCAGGGAATCAACTTGTCCGGAGGTCAAAAACAAAGAGTATCTCTGGCAAGGGCTGTTTACCAAAACTCGGAAATTGTGCTTCTTGACGACCCGCTGTCTGCAGTAGACTCACATGTCGGAAAGCATATTTTTGAAAATGTTATATGTGAGTGATCCACATATTCTACGTTTTCAAATGCCCATTTTCCAGCTTCGGCAACCGGATGTCTTGCTACTAAAACCCGTATTCTGGTCACACATGGGCTGACATATTTGAAGCATTGTGACAAGGTAATCGTGCTCAAAGATGGAACTATCAGTGAAATGGGAACATACCAAGAGCTGATGAACAGTAATGGAGCATTTGCGGAGTTCCTTGAAGAATTTTTATTGGAAGAATCAAAACATCGCGGCAGAAGTATCAGTTTTGGAGAGGATTGTAAGTGTTGTGCACTTGGTGTAAATTTTATTGGTTAGTTTTTAGCAAAAGAAGTTGATGAAATTCTCCGTGATCTGGACCAAGTGAGCCCTGCTATCCGACAAAGAATTCAAAGTCAGATGAGTCAAGAAATTGATAAAACCGATGAGAAAAATGCTGAAACAATTCAAAATGGTTATCAGAAGAATGAGTCCACACATAGTCCGATAGGAAAGAACGAGGAAAAAGAGGCGCTTCTTGGAGCAAAATTACCTAAAGAGAAAACTCCCGAGCCCCCGAAACAAGCAAAGACTCAATTAATCGAAAAGGAGGCAGTCGAAACCGGAAAAGTGAAATTTGAAATCTACATGTCTTATTTCCACGCGATTGGAATCCTCATCGCAATTGTGTTCTTCTTGGTTTATGTTGCTAGCAGTGTACTCGGAGTGTTCAGCAACTTGTACCTAGCGAGGTGGTCAGATGATGCTAAAAGAATCGCAATGGCTGGAAATGTCAGCGCCAATGAGACTTATACAAGATTAGGAGTATATGCATTCTTGGGAATGAGTCAAGGTGAACATTTCTTATTTAGAACGAAATGAATTTGTTGTTTCAGCCATTTCCGTTTGCGTTGCATCCGTCATCATGGCTCTCGGAATGGTCAGAGCTAGTAGACTGTTGCATGCTGCACTGCTGTCTAACATGATGAGATCTCCAATGGCCTTCTTCGATGTTACTCCTCTTGGACGAATCCTCAACAGATTCGCTAAGGTATTCGAGAAGTTAAAATATGTAGGATGAGTAAGATAGAAACTGAAATTAGCTTGTCTCACATTAAGCTCCTATTAAAGTACATAATCCAACCGTCATGATCGACTTGGAATGATTTGAAAAAAAACGTAAGAATATGCCAACACATTTGGTGTTTTAGAGAATGATATATTTTCTAGGCCAGGTAACTTGAAAAAAAATCTGTGTAGAACGAATTGAACACTTCACCATCAGAAAATTTCAAAATTTGACTCATCGAGAAAATGGAAGTAACATGCACGATTCGGTTCACTTCTCACATTTACACAGATAACTTGCAAATCAAGAAATCCGCTCAAACCCTATGTTGTCTTTTTTTGCTGACCTTTCATTTACCTCATGTGCAAGTCATCCTCAGTGAGCACACAAAGACAGGAATGGTGTTGGGTTGAACTCTAAAAACAAAGTTTGGCAGGATATGGATGTGGTTGATGAGCGTTTACCGGACAACTTCGGCGATTTTCTACTCACTTTCTCCGAACTAGTCGCTTGTGTCGTTTTCACCACTTACGCAACTCCTTGGGCAATCTTAGCCATCGCCCTGATCACCGTTGGATGTCTTTTCATTTTGGTGATTATAACGATTGCTAGTGTTTTATAAACTGCTGCGATTTTAATTGCAACAATTATGGGAAACTAAGCATGTCTTCTTTTCTCTCTGTCTATCTCTCTCTCTCTCTAACTTATCAAAATCCACCCACCATGTCCTTGTCTGACTGAAAATCATGAGCAAATCCAAAATGAGTAACATCTATACAATAACCCATGTCACGTTATTCTACCACAGGACATAGAAGCAGTCGACCAGACCCTCCCTCACTCGATTCGTGCCATGGTCATGACGATTTTCAATGTGATCTCCACAGTAGTCGTTATCATCTGGGCTACACCATGGGCTGGCATCGCGTTTTTCGTTCTTGGGCTCGTCTACTTTGTTGTCCTGGTACGATAAACTTCCCACATTATCCTTCTTGATTTGCATGAACTAAGTCATCCGAAATCTTCTAAAAATATCAGTGTGAAGTGTTTGAATCAATAGTGTGATATGCATAAGAAAGAAAAGCCGAGCATGAAAATTTGATATAGTGTGGTATAATATACAGGACATCGATGTGGTCGATTTCCGACTGCCTGGATGTATCATGACGGTTGTTGGAGCCATCGTACAAGCTGTGACCATTTTTGCCGTGCCTATCTATGCGACACCTGCATCGTTATTGCTCATCGTGCCAGTTCTATATGGATATCTTCGACTTTTGGTTAGCATGCTGTTCATATGCATGTGCAGACCTTAACATTGTCCTTTAAAAGTGCTTCAATTCGTACATGGGTTACTTGTTCTTTTGTACATTGTAGTTTGTAGTATGTTTTTATCTAAAGTAACATTGTGGTAGTTATTATTGTGATCAACTTAGGATGTTGATGGCGTCGATACGGAAATCCCCCGCTCAATGTCAATGTTCATCCGGACAGCCGTCTCTACTATCGAAACACTGGCCATCATCCTCTGGGCAACCCCGCCGGCCTTCTCTGTTTTACTGCCTTTGTTGATTGTATATTTTCTGGTCCTGGTGCGTTCATTGTTGCTTTCATTTCCTTTTTTTTGTCTTATTATTGTGGTGTCCTTTTTCCATCTAATTGCATGTTGTGGATGGTTTGTTGAGTTCGATGTCATTGCAGCTGGTTTTTTTCAGAGATTCTATGTTAGTACGTCCCGCCAACTCAAGAGATTGGAATCTGCGTCAAGGTCGCCCATCTACTCTCATTTCCAAGTAAGTGAAAGCTTTACAATTTACGGTTTCTATCATTAGAACACTATATCTCAATGATTCATTTCCAGGAATCGATTCAAGGAGCATCTTCAATTCGTGCCTATGGAGTCGTCGACAAGTTCATCAGAGAGTCTCAACATCGTGTTGATGAGAACTTGGCAACATACTATCCCAGCATTGTGGCCAATAGGTAATTTATTTTCCGAATCGCAACGAAAAAATGCATTTTGTGAATTTCAGATGGCTTGCCGTACGTCTGGAAATGGTAGGAAACCTAATTGTTCTTGCCGCGGCAGGTGCTGCCGTGTTCTTCCGTGACTCTCCTGGTCTCTCTGCTGGTCTCGTTGGATTATCGGTGTCATACGCCTTGAATGTGAGATTATTGCTCGCTGGAAAAACTATTTCATAAGTTCAGATCACTCAAACCCTCAATTGGGCTGTTCGAATGACAAGCGAACTGGAGACCAACATCGTCGCAGTGGAAAGAATTAAGGAATACACTATCACCCCGACTGAAGGAAACAACTCTCACGAGTTAGCAACCCAATCTTGGCCAGAGAGAGGAGAGATTTCTATCAAGAACTTTAGTATCCGATACCGTCCTGGGTTGGAGTTGGTGCTTCATGAAGTGACCGCTCATGTTGAGCCAAGTGAAAAAGTGGGAATTGTGGGGAGAACTGGAGCAGGAAAGAGTTCTTTGACTTTGGCGCTGTTCCGAATCATCGAAGCAGATGGAGGATGCATTGAAATTGATGGTACAAATATCGCAAACTTGGAACTAGAGGTACGGCTTTTTGCGAATGTCATTTTTCAACTCCACGTGTTTAGCAACTCCGATCTCGCCTCACTATTGTTCCACAGGATCCTGTGTTGTTCTCAGGAACTATGCGAATGAATTTGGATCCTTTCAACGCTTTTAGTAAGTTCTTAGATGGGAGCGGAGAGTTCAGATTTGTGATTTTCAGACGACGACCAAATCTGGGAAGCATTGAGGAACGCCCACTTGGAATCATTTGTTGGTTCTTTGCAAGAAAAACTACAGCACAAGATTTCAGAAGGAGGAGAGAATTTGAGGTAAACATAGTTTTGGTTCCGTCTGATCATTTTTAATGTATTAGTGTTGGACAACGACAATTGATCTGTTTGGCTCGCGCACTTCTTCGTAAAACTAAGGTTTTGGTGCTGGATGAAGCAGCTGCTGCAGTTGATGTGGAGACAGACAGCCTTCTTCAGAAAACTATTCGCGAACAATTCAAGGACTGCACAGTACTCACAATCGCTCATCGCCTGAATACGGTAAGCCTCTGCTGAAGTTCCCAGTGCTTCCAACTGAGCTGCTATCAACTCTGAACTTGTGATCTCATTGACTAAAGTTTAATCGTAAACGAATTAAAATGTTTATTTCAGGTTATGGATAGTGATCGATTGCTCGTCCTAGACAAAGGACGTGTTGCCGAGTTTGACACACCCAAGAAACTTCTCTCAAATCCGGACGGAATTTTCTATTCTATGGCAAAAGACGCGAATGTCTTGTAAAATGTTTCTAACTTCAAACAAATGCATAATGATTCCAGTCATTTTCTTTTTTGATTTCCTGTTGTTCTTCCCCATATCTCCGCGTTCTTCTTTTTCTGCTACAAAAATCATCTTGAATAGTAATGCTTATTGAACTTTAAATATTAATCAAAACTTAATAAAATTCTGTGATTCGCATTATGCACACATTAGTGGCTTAAGCATACCAAGTCACAGAATTAAATATCGTGAGATATTTTCTGGCACAAAAACTTGTTTCTTTTTGATACCGATGTAAGAACTCTGCAACATCACCATATTTCTCAGAAATTTTCAACGGATTGCGAGTTTTGAGAATCAGTTTCAACAAGTTTCAAGATAAATACATTTCAGTTCTGCGTTATGAACCAAAGAGAAATTTCATCTTCAAGCTAATTTGCGTCATTTGGAAGAATAGAAGCTCTCAACTTTGAATCAAATCATAGCGTTTTTGCTATGTTCTACTCCATTCAGTGATGACCACGACTTACTCAGAGTAATAAACCAGAAGATCAAGACCAAGTACTACTTAACGTCCTTGTTCCTTTTCGAAAATTTACGAGTATTTGAGTCGATCCAACAGCCATTATTTCGAAACAACATCAAAAACCCCTTCTTTTGAGTTGCGCAATCCGTTGAGCGGATTGCGAAATCGTATATCTCGTCGGCAAACACACAAGTATTCAGCAGAGTAAAAAAGGCGGAGACGGCTGGTCACAAAATCACACAAAACACGCACACACGTTTCTCGCGCAGGCGCAGAGAAAATGTAGTTTATGATTTTCCTGCTATTTCTCACACTCCACCTGATTTCCTATATAAATTGTTTGGATAAGAGTGATTCAAAGTTTTCCGACCTTTTTTCAGAGAAGAGAAAAAAAGTGAGAAGACTCGAAGGAAATATCTTGAATTATTCATGTCTTAAGTGTAACCGAATTCCGTCAAGCTGAAAATTCTACTTCTATTCGACTTGCGAGTTTACCCTTTTTCTTTTCAATTTTCATGGATATCTAACACCTGAATCTCTGTTTTCTAGATTTGAAACTAACCGCATAGTAAAGCCTAAAAATTTCATTTGGTATCCAATGTGGCACTCAAACTTCAAGCATTCAAAAACATTTTCTCCAGACCGAGGCATCAATAATTAGTCTCGAAAAACAAAGCAAGATCTTCGTCATTGTTTCTATTATGTTTTTTCTTTTCTTTTGCTCCTCTTGTTCTTCTCTCCCCTCGAATACTCGCATCCTTCTTCTCTCTCGTGTAACACGAGAACAACACCAGCCGCCTTCTCTCTTCTGAATATTCATAACAACAATAATAATATTCAGGTGACGTGAAAGAGAAAGTGGGCGACCAAGGGGAGAGAAATTTCATCAACGAATAGCAGCTATAGCTGCTAAGATAACTCTCTGAAATGCTTCCATTGGTCCGTGAGCTTGTTTGCGGAAGCGATCATTCTGAGGTGAAACATTTTTTCGCTGTATTCTCTTTTTTTTTCAAACTTTGGAAAACCCTGATGGGAGTCGTAGAAATGTGAAAAGGAAATGAGACAAAATATGACGCTAGTGCAAACTACGATGCTGAGCAAATATGCTTGTTGAATTTGGACGGAAAGTTATTTTTTGCTTGACACAAATCATAGAAAAATGAGACAATAAATTGCAGAAGATCTGGTCCAGACACGTTTAGACACGAAAATTTTATGAGAAGATGTTGGGAGACACAAAAAAAAACTTAACCGAGATTTGCAAGTCGGGGATTGTGAAATAGAGGATTATGAAATAAAATTCCCAGAATACATATTTTTCATTAAAAGACTCGACAAGTTTATGATGATCAAATTGAAAGTTTGAAAACGGAAATTCCAGTTCCTAAACAATCATCAAAACATTTCACTTTTCAGCTTCTCGAACCAGGATGGAGGAACCGAAGCCGCCTCCCACACATAACTAACTGTGGTCAACACACTGACTTCTCCACATTACCCACATTCTTCCTTGTGATATTCTCACCAGTTCTCATTTACGCACTTCATAACACGCATAATGCAAAACTCCGCAGTTTCTCACCAATATCTTCACGAATAGTAAGTTCAAGATTTGCGACATCATGATCTATTTCAATTTTCAGCTGTTGGGCGGATTTCTTGTCCTCGATCTCATCGTTACGGTTATCTATAATGCGTATCTCTATCTCAACTCATCATCGCTTTTTGACGCTGTCCATTTGTATGGTGACCTTGTCCAGCTTGGAGGTTCAAATCATCTAGGTTCACGCCTCATTAACCAAGTTTCCAGGTGTTTGCCTCGCCTTGTTTCTCACCATTGCGTGTAAAAACAAAGGATTAATCACATCAGGAGTTATAACCTTGTACTGGTTGCTTGTCGTCATCTGCGGCGCTCCAGAACTACGGTACTATTTGAGCGGCTCTATTTATCGTGAGTATTATGTGGATCTGTGGAGGGCAACGCTGTATGTCATTGCTTATGGATTTTCGTTCTTGGAGCTGTTCCTCTGCTGCTTGGCTGATACGCCAGTGAATGTTTATAAGAAAGTGAGGATTTAATTCTTGAATCGAACTTTATATTCACTTTTCAGGAAAAATCGTGCCCAGAATATACAGCTTCATTTGTCAATCAAGTCACATTCCAATGGTTTACCGAAATGGCTATCCTTGGTAACAAAAAATCACTTGCAACGGAAGACCTGTGGGACTTAAATGAACGCGACAAGGCCGAAAATCTGATTCCGAACTTTATAAACAACTTAAGACCAGGGATTGACAGCTACCGTCGAAGAACAAAATCCCATCCAGAAGAGGCTATTCCCAAAAACCACCCTTCAATCTTCGGACCCCTTTTCAAAACCTACAAGTTCACATTGATATCCGGTTTTTGCTTCAAGCTCATGTTCGACATGTTGCAATTCTTGGCACCTCAACTCTTGAAACAACTCATCAACTTCATAGAGGATAAAACTCAGCCATTGTGGATTGGTGTTTCGATAGTGTGCGTTATGTTCTTAGCATCTTTCATCCAGTCTATGGTGGTTCATCAGTACTACCATACGATGTTCCGTCTCGGAATGCATATCCGTTCAGTGCTCACAAGCGCAGTCTACTCTAAAGCATTGAACTTGTCCAATGAAGCAAGAAAGGGAAAGTCAACAGGAGCCATTGTCAATTTGATGTCCGTGGATATTCAGAAGATGCAAGATATGGCGCCCACTATCATGCTGTTCTGGTCCGCACCACTTCAGGTAAGTATAGTGTTTGTACCTAGAGTAGCCTGATATTGTCATTTTCAGATTATTCTCTCAATCTTTTTTCTCTGGAGACTTCTTGGTGTAGCAGTACTTGCTGGCTTTTTCGGTCTACTCATGGTTCTTCCCTTGAATGGATTCATCGTTAGCCAAATGCGTAAATGTCATACCGAGCAGATGAAGCATAAAGATGAGCGAATCAAGATGATGTCTGAAATTCTGAATGGAATGAAAGTGCTGAAACTTTACGCTTGGGAAAAAAGCATGGAGAAAATGGTGCTCGAAATCCGGGAAAAAGAGCTCCAAGTCTTGAGAAAATTGTCATATCTCAATGCAGGAATCATCTTCTCATTTGTTTGTGCTCCATTCCTGGTGAGACTTCTTTACAAGACCCTCAAAGACTGAATTTTTGTATTTCCAGGTCTCCATCATTTCTTTCGTTGTCTACGTTTTCTTGGACCCCGAAAATAATGTGCTAACTCCTGAAATATGTTTTGTCGCACTCTCACTGTTTGATATTCTCAAAATGCCACTGGCTATGATTGCGATGGTGTATGCGGAAGCAGTGCAGTGCGCTGTCAGCAACACCAGACTGAAGGAATTCTTTGCGGCTGATGAAATGGACCCGCAATCTATTGTACATGAGAAATCAGGTTAGATTTAGTTGAAAAGAACATGACTAAAATTTCATATCAAGCTTTTACTAGTAATAGATGACCATCACTGTATTGAAGGTTCCTCTGTGGAAATCAAGAGTGGAAGCTTCTCATGGAGCACTACAGAAGACTCAATTCTTCACGACATCTCGCTGACTATCAAGCGTGGACAACTGGTAGCAATTGTAGGACGTGTGGGCTCAGGAAAATCTAGTTTACTTCATGCACTTTTAGGTTGGCCTCTTGTTAAATAGGTATGTTTGAATGTACATCATCAATTTCAGGAGAAATGAACAAAATCTCCGGACAGGTTCAAGTGAATGGATCAGTTGCCTATGTTCCACAACAAGCATGGATACAAAACATGAGCTTGAGAAATAACATTTTGTTCAACAAGCCTTATGACCCGGAAGACTATGAGAATGTAGTGAAAAACTGTGCTTTGAAAGAGGATTTGGACAACCTCCCCGCTGGAGATCGGACTGAAATTGGAGAGAAGGTAACCAATCCTGAGATAGTATGTTCGTTTCTACCGCCGTTTTTTCCAGGGTATCAACTTATCGGGAGGTCAAAAACAAAGAGTTTCTCTGGCCAGAGCTGTCTATCAAAACCCCGATATTGTTCTGTTTGATGACCCACTGTCTGCTGTAGACTCACATGTCGGAAAGCACATTTTCGAGAATGTTATATGTGAGTGATGAAAGCATTTTGAATTTGAAACCTTCTATTTTTAGCTTCTGCATCTGGATGTCTTGCTACTAAAACTCGCATTCTGGTGACCCACGGATTGACATATTTGAAGCATTGTGACAAGGTCATCGTGCTCAAAGATGGTACTATCAGTGAAATGGGAACATATCAACAGCTCATTAACAACAATGGAGCGTTTGCCGAGTTTTTGGAAGAATTTCTGATCAATGAGTCGAAGTCTCGAGGAAGAGTTGTCAGTATTGGAGAGACAGGTAAAACGTCAAAACTTGTATGAGGTCGCAATAAACATTTTTAGACGGTGAAGTGGATGAAATTCTCAGAGATTTGGGGCAGATGAGTCCAAGTATCTTGCAACGTCTGGAAAGTCACTTGAGCCAAGAGTCGGGATCGGAGTACCATACCGCTAGAGACATGAAGTTGGAGTTCTCCAGAGAAAATAGTCGGAAATCAGTGTTGCATAGTCCGAGTAGCAAGCACGAAGAAACCGAGGCCTTGCTTGGAGCACTAGCGGAGGAGACTTCAGCTCAAGACAAAACTCAATTGATTGAAAAGGAAACAGTGGAAACTGGAAATGTTAAATTTGAAGTCTATCTGGCTTATTTCCGTGCTATTGGCATCCCCATCACTCTACTCTTCTTCTTTGCATATGTTGGTAGCAGTGTGTTGGGAGTTCTGAGTAACTTCTACTTGGCTAAACTTTCGGATAGCGCTAAAGCCAACGCAGATGCTGGAAATGGAACCATGAGTGATACCAAAACGCGATTAGGAGTTTATGCGGCGTTGGGTATTGGCCAATGTAAGTTTTTCTGCTGAAAACAAGAGTCACTTTAAAATTTCAGCGCTGGTCGTCTGCCTCGCCTCAATCATCTTGACATTTGGAATGGTTAGAGCCAGTAAACGTCTTCATGCAGATCTACTCGGAAATATCATGAGATCTCCCATGGCATTCTTCGACGTTACTCCAATCGGAAGAATGTTGAACAGACTCGGAAAAGATATTGAGGCCGTGGATCGTACACTTCCAGATGTCATCAGGCATATGGTCATGACCGTCTTCAGTGTTATCTCGACCCTTGTAGTCATTATGTGGGCAACTCCGTGGGCTGGATTAGTATTTGCTGTTCTCGCGGTTATTTATTTCTTTATTCTGGTGTGTTGATCGAAAGTGAAGGTTAGATCGACCCTTGAATTTCAGAGATTTTACATCAGCACTTCTCGTCAGCTGAAGCGATTGGAATCTGCTTCAAGATCCCCGATTTATTCACATTTCCAGGTTTGAAGTCTAAATTTAACATTCATCCGATAGAGCCGTAGTTGTGTTAGATTGAAGTTATAGTGAAAACTAATGAATCAACATGTTGACAAACTTTCAAAATATTTGAATTTTTAGGAATCCATTCAAGGCGCTTCTTCAATTCGTGCATTTGGTGTAGTAGATCAATTCATCAAACAATCCCAACAACGAGTGGATGATCATCTGGTTGCATACTATCCAAGTATAGTTGCCAACAGGTACATAATTATTTTTTGAATCGCCTCATTGAAAAGTATTCACAGATGGCTAGCTGTTCGTCTGGAAATGGTAGGAAACTTGATAGTTTTGTCTGCTGCTGGCGCTGCTGTGTACTTCCGTGACTCTCCTGGTCTTTCTGCTGGACTGGTTGGATTGTCTGTTTCCATGGCTCTCAATGTGAGTTTGATATACTTTTTCTCATAACGTTTGCGATTTTTCAATTTAGATCACTCAAACCTTGAATTGGGCTGTCCGAATGACAAGTGAACTGGAAACCAACATTGTCGCAGTAGAAAGAATCAAGGAATACACTATCACTCCAACTGAAGGAAATAACTCTCTCGGAATGGCAACTCAATCTTGGCCAGAGAGGGGAGAGATTTCTATCAAGAACTTCAGTATCCGATACCGGCCTGGATTGGACTTGGTACTACAAGGAGTCACAGCTCACGTTGATCCAAGTGAGAAAATCGGAATTGTGGGAAGAACTGGTGCAGGAAAGAGTTCTTTGACATTGGCGTTGTTCCGTATCATTGAAGCAGATGGAGGATGCATCGAAATTGATGGTACCAATATTGCAAATTTGAAACTGGAGGTACGTAGATCGTATATGTATTAAGCATTCCTTCTATTTTAGCAACTTCGATCTCGCCTCACCATTGTCCCGCAAGACCCAGTTTTGTTCTCAGGAACTATGCGAATGAATTTGGATCCTTTTGCGGCTTACAGTGACGCACAAGTGTGGGAGGCTCTTCGTAATGCTCATCTAGATTCATTCGTAGGATCATTGGACGAAAAACTGCAACATCATATTTCAGAGGGAGGAGAAAACTTGAGGTAGAGAAACAAAAAGATTGTGTCTTTTGAAAACCACAAGTTACAGTGTTGGCCAGCGACAGCTGATCTGTTTGGCGCGCGCACTTCTTCGTAAAACTAAGGTTTTGGTACTGGATGAAGCAGCAGCCGCAGTCGATGTGGAGACAGACAGTCTTATCCAGAAAACTATTCGCGAGCAGTTCAAAGAATGCACAGTTCTGACAATTGCTCATCGGTTGAATACGGTGAGAGAAATTATATAAGATACCGTCAAAGAGCAGGAAATGAATTTGGTTATTCAGGTTCTGGACAGTGATCGCCTTCTGGTGCTTGACAAAGGTCGTGTTGCAGAATTTGACACTCCTAAGAACCTATTGTCTAATCCAGACGGAATATTCTATTCTATGGCCAAAGATGCCAACGTTGTGTAGTTTTCCAACACGGAAAACAATTTATTTGATTATTTTTGTTCTTGTTGACTTGATTTTTTTCGCATAATCACTTAACATTTGATGATCTTTCGCTTCATTTTGTGCATTATATAATCCTTCTGGGGCACTTCGGGCCAACGTAAAACTAATTTTGAAACTAATAAATCTTTGAAAATGTGAGAAATAATCCCGTAACTGGTCACTGTCCTCTATCGAACCTAAAACTTCATTTTGGTTCAAGGAATGAGGTTTTTGTGACCTCACGGCTTCATTTTTTTGACGAATCGGAAATCGAGAAAGACAAACATCATTAACACTTAAACTCTGACGATCTGGGAAAACTTGAGAAAACTTGGTCCTGTAGGAGTTTTGCCAGGCCGGGAGACTTGGTAACATATAGACACACACAGACATAATTCTTCGTTTGTTAATAGTAACAGATAATAAAATCATGCATGTTCTGTTCAGAAAACTGTATTGGCTTAATCGCAAACAAAGTTTATATTTCATTCAATTGCATTGCATTATAATACAAATAATACATAATTTAATAAACCAGAAAAAAATAATGAATTAATGTTCCCCTCTCATCATCCGTCTAGCAATCAAGGTATCATTTTTTTTCGCGTCATGAATGTTGAGAAGGCTATTGATGATTTTGAAAAATGGATTCGATTCGGTTTCCAGTGCCGAGCATTGGTCGCCAGATCTGAACAGTCCTACACAGCAACCTCTCCAAAGAATGTGAAATTCAGCGTTGTTGATAAGGAAGTTAGTGCCATCGGGACAAGCCGAAAAGTTGCATGGTCGTTTCTCTTCTTTTCTGAAATCAAAAAATGAGTAATTTCATCTTCTACAGCTGGTGGATTACCTGCAAGCGGCTTTTTTGCACTCTCTTTTCCTCAAACGATGACCACATCCACCACATTGTTGGGAGCATTCGCCCTGCCATTCCGACCACGCACCACATCCGCACTCTGAAATTATTAGATGTTAAACATCGAAAAGGCATATGGGTTTGTACCTAGAACGCTGTTAATAATATCTGGAGCTTGTGTGGATGGTAAAACTCCAGCTAGAGGGTTGATAGGTGGGATTCTGAAATGTAGGATGAATTGCATTTTTGATTTTCGTTTAAATTACTTACATTGTAGACAACGTCGGGAAGAATGTGGCTGCTGTTTCAGCCGTTGTGATTTCTGTTTCTCCGGTCACAAATTTAGGTTGTGTTGAAGTAGCTGTGGTTATAGTGGAGGTTGTTTCTGTGGTAGTGGTGACTGTGGTGGATGGTGTTGTGGTTTCCATTGTTGTAGTGAAAGATGGGGTTGTTGTGGATGATGTAGAAGGCTTCCTTGTTAAGAAACTCTTTTTTGCGGTCCTTCGGGGAAGAGTTAAAGGCATTGTAGTAGATGTAGATTCTGTCGTGGTTTCTGGTTCAGGTTCTTCTGTCTCTTCCGTAACTTCTGGTAGTGGTGCAGTAGTAGGTGGCATTGGTGTGATCACCTAGAAATTGTACATTTCAGCGAAAGGCCATCTCCAATAAACCATACCCCCTCAGGTTCTCCCAGATTGGACCAAAACTTTGCTTTGAATCCTAGACTCGTTGATCTGTAGCCTCTCATAATTATGATCATCTCATTTTTGAAAGAGATGAAACGATTTTTCGGAAGCAGAGAACAACAAAATCGTGCTCCGGTGAGCCTCTTGTCACTGTGGTATTTGATTTCCACGTAAGCCTTGTCACATGTATCCTCACAAAGAAAATCAAAGTCTCCCTCGAATTCCATGAAAACTCGTCCTTCTGAATATCATTTTTGAATACTGATTCCAATTCAAAACCCTTACCAATCGGAGCTGCTATTATCCAGTTGCATTCTGTGTTCAATGGGAATTTCTCAGGATAATTTGGGCTTGTAATATATTTTACTTCTTTAGTTGCCTGAAATTCTCAACGATTTCGAAATGTTCGACTGGATTTCAACTCACAAAAATTACTCCACCACATTGAGCGTTTGAAGGATATACCTGTTCACAGAATCTACCCGATAAGCCCTCAGGGCAAGAACATGTTGAACAGTTGTTGGGATGAGGGTACCCGTTTCGCAGACATGGGAGTTCAGGGCAGTTTTCATTGCAACCATACGCCATGTTGATCTGAAGTTTGTTGATGTAGCAGAGAATCAAAACATGGGAACTTACCGCTTGATAGTCTAAGAATGATGGACCAGCTCTTTGGCCAATAGTCGATTGCTGGATTTGTTCTAAAGTTCGGATTGTTGGGGTGTACGGGTCCGAGGCAAATCCATAAGCACCGTAGTGCATCACACTGCCTGAAAATGGGCAAATTTTAGTCGGAAAAAGATTATTATCAATCATCAATATTAATATTATACTTTACAAACTCACCTGTATCGTATGGTAGATTATAAGTTTCTGCGTGGTTTTCTCCAACTGCTTGGAAGTTGTTCCAGCGAGATAGAGGAATGTTGTTATAATTAATAGCAATATGCCTCTCTTGATCTGGTCTAGCTTGTTCATGGAAAATTCCCAGAGCATGTCCGATTTCATGACTGATAATTCCAACAACATCACATCCCGGAGTGGAAATCGAGATACCCTGAAACGGAAAAAAAAAAAATGAAAAGCAGCTTTTTAAACTAAATCACCTGTGTTCCACCAACTCTTCCTACAAACGAGGAACAACCTCCACCATCGAAAAACTCTAATCTGTCGACGTTTGCTCCTCCTTCTTCAAATCGAATACAAGTGTGTTGTTGCCAAAGAAGCATGGCACTTCTGAAGGTTTTCTTTTGTTACTGCAACTACTGAATTTTTGGATCTCACCGTATTTTTTGTCTTGTGAGAAATGGTATGCTTTCCGCATAATCAAAGCTGATGGGTCCTCGAGAGTCCCACTTTTTGTACAGAGGGTTTCTTCCAACCTGAAAAGGGAGCATACCTTTTTGTCACAGCTTGAGGCCTCACTTTTCGCTTTTCTCTTTTCCCGTCTGCAAACTGGTCCTCGATGATTTTGACTTGTTGTTCAGATAAATCAACGTCTCCTTGAAAGTACTCGTCAGCATTATTCACAGCCAATTCATTCTGTAGTCAGAAAAGAATGAAACACTGGTCTCAACGCGTGTCAAGGTGTGTAGGCGATCGGTTGCAATACAAGAAAGATGTTTTCATTGAGAGATAAGAATCAAAGATGGGGGATTACAGAGTCATATTTTCATTTTTAATGCATAGAGAAACACTTAAGATATTCAGACCACTTACATGATGTACTCCTGCATTTGGATTTCTCTGAATCCCTTCAAATACGTTTATCGAGTCACTCTGGACCATAGCATTGTGTCTGAAAAACGTGAAAGTTCGAGTGGGGTGAAGGTCAATACATAGTTTTGTAGGTTCCCAAAATGTATTCAATTTGAAAAATTCCGGTTACCAACCTTTCTGCTTCATCATTCAATAGCTGCTTGACTCTTGCCAAATGTTTCTTGGAAGCCTTCTGGACTCGGGTCGCCGAAATTGATGAAAAATAAAAAAGGCAACAAAAACAGGAGGCAATAAGAATGCGCCGACGACTAAACATTGGGAAGAGAAAGCGCTTAGCGTCTGTGTCGGTTGGCTTTTGCCGATCGTCCTGGTCTTCACAGACAGTAGTTGAGTGATTGGCTTTTCGTTTTCATTCCTCTCCCTCACACATCTATCCCTGCCCCCTGCTTCTCCTATTCTTTTTTGCTGCTTCTTTTCGCCCAACGTGACTCATCTCCTTTCTTCTGAAGATGTCCCTCTTTTACAGCTGTAAATGTCTCAGGTTTTCTCTCGTCACTCTACCAATCACATAGGGTTTTCATTCTCAAGGTTTTTCTTTTCGTGATTTCACTTTGTAGTAACTAACTATTGTTCCAACGTAAGTGATGAATCAGAAACAACGAGAGTATTATTCAGGGAGATGCATGCTTTGATGATAAAAGATGACGTAGAAGCAGGAAGTTTTGTTATGGCTCTATTAACATAGAATGGTTCAACCGCAAAGAATATCCCACTTTTTTGGGTGATATGGTATTCGGAATTGAATGATCCCAACTATTTTTCAATAAGGTAGTTACAAAACTTGTTTTCTCTTTATCTGAAGCATAGGTGTACTCAACTTCGGTGCCTATATTTTAATTTTTGCTCAGAAGGTTGATGCGGTGGTTATAGCAGTTGCTTGACTGTGAATCCATGTTTTAGAAAATCTGAAATACCGAATTTTCAACAGATTTACTAAGCCTAAAAAAACAAGGCAGAGAGGGAGATGAATAAAAAACGTTAGTTTCGAATTTTTGCAGTTTGCACCATATTATGCTTAATATTCACTCACTTTAAAGTTCGGTACCATTTTTTGCAATTAGCAAGAATTTTTGTGAATTGGGACCATTCATTATAGAGCCAAAGTTACGTTTTGTAAACATGACCTTTCTAATATAGCTGAGATTTTATTCTCTCAAGAACCAATGCTGATTCACAATATTCACAAACGCTTGGCCTGAACAAGTACCATCCTCCCTATTGTCTTGTTGCTCTAAAAACAGCTGTCTGCAGATGAACAACACTCCATTATTACCCACTTCAGAATACATATGCACGTGTGTACCCAAGTGATTTCGCTCAGATTGGGTCACTTGGTTGATGCACATTCTTTTTCGTCCGTTTGGTACCATAGATTGTTCGAATCGAAATAAGGATGTCACGTGAAAAAGCGAACGCCAGAGAAAGATGCCGCCAAAAGTCGTGGGTTTTAAAGATTGTAAATCTGAGGTCAGAGTAGGATTCTGTTTTCGACTATTTACAATGGATGTTGGATTTTAGTTAGGTTTTCTAACTTTATGTTTTAATATTAGTTCTACTTATTTGGACATGAATCATCGTTATTTTACATACAAATTTTGAATTTTAAATTTTTTGGTCAATCCTCAGCCGCCTCGATTCAAAATCTAACACTATTCTCACAAATCAGCATGTTTCAACCTCAATTTCTCTTTATTATCTTCAGAATCGGCAACGCATTCAACGTATTACGCAACCATCTTCCAAAACAATTACGAGATCGCAAGCCATCGAAAGCCGAGACACTGAAGTCGGCAACACAATACATTTCTCATCTTCTGCAAGTGCTGGAAAAGGAGACAAAGACAAGTGGACAAATGATAAGTAAGATTATCAAAGTTTCGATAGCAAAAAAAAAGAAGAAAGTTTCAGATGTGACGAATTCTGCGAAACAGATTGAAAATATGGACTGCGGATATCAAAGAGGTGTTTGGATTCCACCAGGGAGCTTTTATTCTCCATCTGATAAATAAATATTAAACTGGAAATTTTGAAGTAAAAATTTCAATCTTACTTTATTGGTGCTCGACTGATTGAACATGCATTGCTTTCAATAGACAGTGCGGACCTGATGAAAACAGCCTTTTTTACGAGTCAACCTCAAAAAACTGAAACGCATAAAATATTTTTTCTTTTTCACAAGAGTCCCTTATTTCAGAAAAGCCAAAAAAAAAAACGATTACGACTTTTATGCAACTTTAACTCATCGGACTCGGCAAGTTGGGCAAGTTGTTGTCCTTTAAAACACTTACACTTTTATGGAATTTTCTTCTGCTAGGCTCACACTTTTTCAGTCTCATTTCTGCTTTATAAATTGCACATGTAGTGTCTTCTTGTTCATTCTCCACACTGACTTCTGTTGCCCGTTCAGAGTCACTTTGAGCCGCACTCGTTTCTAACTCATTTTTCAACAAGGTCAATGTTCCGATTCCGTGAGTCATTTCAATGTAGAGTATTTTTAGTTTGAAGTTTTCTGTTTGAAGGTTCGAGTTATCTGTAGTTACATTTTTGATCTCTTTCACGTTTTCTGCTGCAGATGATTCCTTTTGCTGAATTGGTCTGAACAGATCACGAATTAGTAATATTGAAGATTATTCTTGCAGTGAGAGCGTGTAATTTGTTCATTTGATTTCATGAGATATAAAAAATGTGGCGTCAATAAAGGTAAGCGAGTGAAATATATATGGGACACAGAAGCAATATCTATAGGAACAGGAGAATGAAGCACAGAATTCACAAGAAATTGAGAGGAATGATGAGCTCACTGATTGATTAATCGAGTTTCAATTCATTTTTGCGCGACAAGTTGGACATGTATCATGATCTTGAAGCCATGTTTCGACACACTGGAACAGAGAATAAAGGTTCAGGGAAGTAGTTTAGAATACTTACACTTTTATGAAATCTCCTTCTGCAAGGCTCACATTTTTTCAATCTCATTTCTTCGGTGCAAATCGCACATGTAGTGTCTTCTAGTTCGTTTTCCAGGGAGACTTCCTGCAGCGATTGAGTCGCATTTGCTACCAACTCATTTTTCAATAAGTTCAATGTCTCGATCTCTTGAGAGATCTCAGTGTTGATCATTTTTATCGTGATGTTTTCCTGGCTGAGGTTACGGTTTTCAGTGGTTAGTAGCTCAATTTGTTCCATTTTTTCAGCTTCAGACTGAACTTTTTCTCGAGTGACTCTGGAAATAAGAAATTCCGGTTGTATTTTGCAAAGACCTACTTATCGATATCCTGTGTCAACTCTAAAACTTGTTTACGATAAAACTCCAACTGTTCAGTTTTGGACGAATTTTCTGAAACCAGTCTGTTGATTTCTTCTTCTTTTTTCTTCATCTCCGCCGATGAAAACTGCTTGAGTTCGAGATGCTCATTCAATTTCTTGTTATCTTCTTTCATTCTGAGAATAATAGTTTTCCCTAAAACATCTGTTCAATATTTTCTTACTTTTCCAACTGCAAATACAAATCATCCGTTTCCTTCTGTCGGATTCCAATTGTTCGCATAGCTTCCATCAATTTTCTGAAAACTTTTCACAATTCGGAATAATTTGAACCTCATGAACTCACTGCTTCATACTCTCAAACTCATCACTTTGATTAGTTTCCATTAACGGGATTGGAAACCTTTCAGGTGCAACCATCACGTAAATATAAGCGTTTAAGAGTGAGCAAAACGTAAAAAACGTATCGATTGGGAAGGTCAGGAACGAAGTGATCTGCTGATAAGAAAATATATATTGCCTTTCACTATGTTTGTTGTATCTATAACCACATGAAGGAAGAAATTGAAAGAATTCCAATCAGAAAATGTTTGCTTAGTCAATATTGAGCAATAAGTGCTTAATGAACCAACTAGGAAGTCAAACCATTCTCAATCTTCAGATTTAACGGAACAAGCTTCCTTGGAATTTCACTTTGGTAGACATGCTCGACGGTTCTTATCGGTCTATCGGTTAAATAGTCAGAAAAACCCCCACCAGAAGTCGGGAAAGCTTCTCACCAGTTTTCTTTATGAATCAGAACAGTCGCCTATCTGACAAATAAAAATCTTCAAAATATAGTAGTAGAGGTCTCCCAATCTCTGAAAAAAAACGAGTCAAAATTTAGTAGAGGTCTCCAAACCTCTGAACAAAAACGAGTCAAAATTTAGTTGAGGGGTCCAAACCTCTGAACAAAAACGAGTCAAAATTTATTAGAGGTCTCCAAACCTCTGAACAAAAACGAGTCAAAATTTAGTTGAGGGGTCCAAACCTCTGAACAAAAACGAGTCAAAATTTAGTTGAGGGGTCCAAACCTCTGAACAAAAACGAGTCAAAATTTAGTTGAGGGGTCCAAACCTCTGAACAAAAAAAATTGGGTGATTGAAATTGTGTTGTCGAAAGTTTCTGGAATAGCCTAAAAATGTTATTTCTCAAACAAAAAAGTAATGTATCCCGAGAAATGTAACTTTGAAAAAGGCATAATTAGTTCTTACTAGGAAATGGTCTGAACTGGGCATGGAACTTCAGTACGTGATGGGTACCATTTGAAAGAGGAGGTCTTGAAACCTATAAAACCGTTTTCAAAATCTGCGAAAGGCTTACAGGAGTCGAGTTATAGCTTTTGAAGCAGCGCACAACAGGAGGGCTCGCCTGCGCGCAATGGACTCCCCCCTGTTGTGAACTGCAAATGCAGACTTTAAAACACATAACTCGACTCCTGTAGGCCTTTAGCAGATTTTGAAAATGGTTTTATAGGTTTCAAGACCTCCTCTTTCAAATGATACCCATCACTTACTGTAGTTCCATCCCCACGTTCACACCATTCCATAGTTAGGCAACTGAAATAGTGATTTTCTTCGTTGTCGCGCTGAGGTTCTTTATTACGATACAAAAAGAAAAAGGCGAAAGCTGATCTTTCTTTCTGATCATTTTCCCATAGATTTTTTTTAATATGCAAATGTGAAACGTTTCAAAATTTGAAATGCAGTTTTTCGTCGTGTTTATTTTTGCTTTTGCAAGTATATCGCGATAAATCACGGAGAACATATTTTGTTATTTTATGGTATTTTAGCTAGCATAATGTCAGGTTTCTTTCAGAATCAGAATGCGTCTATTCAACATATTATTATGATAAAGACTCACAGAAAACAAAAAAATGTTTGACAACCTACTGATCACAAAGGGCTTAAACTAGAGATTCAAATTACCACGGATTTCTGCATTACTCTCTATTTAATAGTCTACGTTTCTTTCCAACAAGATTTTTTTTCACAAAACACTTTATATAAACAACGCGACGTATCAAATATCACTATGATAGATTTTTATTCATTGATGGACACAATCACACGATTTTCTGAAATTTTGTGTGTGCATCAATCAACGACAGACTCACATTTGTAAATACAAATTTTTCATAAACCAAGATCAGTTGGAAACACGAAATTAGCACTGAAATGAACCAAATTCAGGGATCGTATCACTGAACATTATCCACCTGACTTGATTTTGATTTTTTGAAGACACTGTCAACTACAGAAAAATTAATCTATTGTGGTTTTTCCAAAAAAAAAGCATCATTAACAAAGATTTACAACTGATTTGTACATTTCGCAATTTTCAAACCAAAAACGATAAAAATTCCACTCTTCTTGAATTTCGGAAATTCAATAAAATAAGACATCTGGAAAATGAAACTCTCCACCTCCCACACTTTTTTTTACACCTCATAACATCTGAAAACTCTCTCAACTTCCCATTCTCGTTCATCATGGTTTCCAATACTCCTCTTCTATAGACTTTCCGAACTTTTATATTCATTCAAAGCTACACTTTCCCCATGTTCTGTCGCTGGTTTCTCAACCGGGCTGCAGTATCGCATGTATGCACCGAATACAAAAAAAATAGAGAATTTATCACCAGAAAGGCATAAAAACCGTTTCGCATCCTCCTCCCGTTCCCATTTCTGTTTCATTCTTCCCTTATTTCTTTCTCGGAGGTGGTCGTGTTTCCCATCGCTCTCGTCTTTCACTTTTTCGATTTTACTGTTCTTGTCAAAACTGTACTACATATTTTCAGAATGAGAAGCGAAGATATTAATGAGTCACTGGATTCTGCAGTTATTCAGGAGCCGACTCAGAAGTTCGAGGAGAAACCAGGAGACAAGAAAAACAACATCGGTAAACGAGCTGATACTGCTATCAAAGAGTCTGTTTCAAATCCTGATGGGGAGAAACTTCACAAAGGAAAACAAATCCCGACCAAACGCGAAGATCTTCAAATTGCTCAGCTTGGTACCGATAAGACCATGCATCTGTACTATGCTGATATCGAGAAGAAAAAGTATGGAAGCTGCATGTTGCAGCAGGACGAAGAGGTGAGAATATTTGAAAACAACAGACATTCGGACACGAGGGTGTTAGCACAGATTAGAAATGCACAGGATATTAAAATGAGATCAAAGTGAAGGAATCCCTTTCATCGAGGATTCTTGAACTTTTGAAGTCTAAAAAATCTATGTATATTTGCATGAATTTCACCAATAATCTTTGAACCTTAATAACAGAAATTCTATAAAATGTTCTTGGACTCAAAAACTGGTAGACAACAAGAACTCAGGACGCGAGAAACACAGATGTTTCTCATCTGCACATGGAATATCTCATAAGACATAAGTTCATTTTTCAGACCAAAAACACGTTCCAATTGATGTACTATCTGGAGAATGAACATGCGGAGATTGATTACAGTTAGTTTTCAAAACATGAAGTCAATTGTTTTTTGTATTTTACCTCAAGATCATCCTGTATTCGACTTGTACAACCTTCTGTCTATGGAGCACATCGAAACGTATGGAGTCGAAATCCCAGGCAAAGTACGACCTCCATATCAAGTAAAACGTCATAGTTTTCAGTGCTCACTTGTATGGCTCGAAAGTTGGCCGTCATCCGTGCCAGAACTTTGCAATGCATCAAAGTCGACAACAATTCCGTGAAGGACTATCATATCTACGACCATCTTCTTGACAACTGGACGGATCTGATCACCGCTGACGTTCTTCTCCTCCATCATTACCACGAAAGACCAAAGTATCGTATCTTCGAGAGACGCGTTCTCAGTTGGATTGCTTCCAAGATGTACAACAAGCCAAAAATTTATTAATACTGCGAATCTTCTTTGATTTTAATAAAAGTGAACTTGTTGTGTATATATATATATATATATTTCTCCGATGCTACAGGTTTCTGACTACCTGAACTTCTATTTTATCTTTTATTATTTTTCTTCTATTTTTTCAACTGTTTTTTTGGTTGACTTCAGTTTCAGCTAATCTAATTTTCAGATTTTTTTTTCAGAACCAGCTACTAACAACGGAGAGATAATTGAAGAATGGAGTTTGCTGTGGGATTGGCCAACTACATGCGCGGCGAAGGAATGAATGGACTTTCCGAGCTTTCCGAACCTGTGAAGGAAACAAGTAAGCATGAAAACTGTTGGACTCTCACAAAACTAAAGAATCTTTGGCTCTCCCTAAAGTAAAACTTTGAAAATAAATAGAAAATTTTTCAACATTGTTTCCACCTCCGAGTACGTCAGTTTCACGAAAACTGCAATAAATCAGAATAAGAACTTCACGAACATTCTCGCAAGGTCAACTTTTGCTTTTCCCTCATGCATGCTTAGAATTGGCAGATAACAGGGAGCGTGAAACATGTTGATTCCGATTCCATTCGACAAACTGGAAATGTAACATGCCTTAATAGACCGATTGTTCTCTGTTGTCTGGTCTCCTTTCACTCACGATTCTTAGCAGATTCTTATTCTACAAGAAAACTCACTATTTGTCAAACAAAAAAAACGTAGGTCATCGAAATCCGTTGGACATTACTGCTGTTTCATTGGTTCATGACAACATTCTCCTAGAATTTTGAAATTTTTCGTAACACAGGGTAACATCTCTTTGTTTTTGCTCTCCTGTTTTTCCAACTCGTTCCAAAAGAAGTGTGTAAAAACAAAAATAGCTGGCCGGCGGTTTGGTTTGAGTAAGTTTAGGGAAAATTTGAAATCTTCAACCGCAGGTATAGGTTTATACCAGATATCTAAATAAATGTGAAAAACATTTCTTTTTTCTTTTTTTTTGTTTCCTTCTATGATTAATCTCCCTCAATCTGAATTCTTCTGGAAATAATATGAACTATTCTGGAAATCGAGTTTTCCTCTTCGATAATTTCAAATCTGCCGAGGATCTCCAGATATGATATATTTTTTCTCCTTAAAAGAATTCAGAGCCGAAAATAAAAGCTTTGATTAATGATGTTCTACTCTCAATGATTAAATACCAATCGCCTGAAGATTATGACCCAACAGGTGCATCGTTTCCTCTCTTCACTTTCCCTACCTCATAAATCATCTCCTCACCTATTTCCCGCCCTCGCAGCCATCTGGCCTACATTCAAAAAACGTCCTTGGCATTGTGCCAAGAATTGTTCGTTTGCTGGGTGGGAGACCGGGTCGGTGGCCTCCCCCACTCTTTCCCGCGTCTCTGCGTCTTTATATGCAATCAATACTATTTTCACCCTTCAGTGTATTCCTAGTCATCCCTCCCGGGTCGTCCCTCTCTCCGTCAATCGTTTCTGCAACGGCTGGGGCCTCCAACGCGGAGAGAGTGCGTTTGTGTTTCGTTTGTCCTTTCTATCGCCCAACTCTCTGCGTCTCTCGATGTGTCGAAGAACTTCGTCTATTTCTTTACGCAATGCAATGCACCCGAACTGTCCTTGGCGATTTCGCAACACACACACACACATAGACATTGCATAAATTTCAATTGATTCTTCTTTTTTCTTGGGTTCTCATTAATTGTGATCGTTTTCAGCCATGACTGCAGCGGCCGTGGAAACGCTGCCATCAGCTGTTGAGAACATCGGATGCTTGCAGATCGGCGAAGTGGAAAACGATGAAAACCGGTAAGAACAACTCCCATAGTCGTTTCGGATCAGCAACGAGGAATTTCAGGCTCCCGGAATCTCCTCTCACTGTGGACCATTTTTCGATTCTCAAACACATTGGCGGTGGAGCATATGGAGAGGTGGCTGCTGTTCAGAAGAAGACTGGAAAAGACAAGAACGTCATCTACGCTATGAAGGCGATGCCGAAAAATAAAATGAGCAAGCACAAGGATATGGTGGATGTAAGTTTTTTCAACGAGTTTCGGGAGTAGAAATTGGACGAAACAGTTTTTAAAATTCTTTAAAGGAAGACAGGGACGTTTGTTCGATACTTTAGCTACGATCAACAAAACCGTTATACTCTTTTCACCAATAATGATCTTCATTACAGCACGAGTTCAAAATTCTGACCACCATCACAAACCCGTTCTTCATGACAATGAAGTACTCGTTTCAATCAGCTCGTCATCTCATTTTCATCATGCCACTTGCCGGCGGTGGAGACATGCTTACCAGACTGGACAAAATCGCTACTGACGATGATCACTTCATGGAAGAGGAGCAATCATTCTTCTACCTCTGCGAGCTTGTTGAGGGAGTTGGATATCTTCACTCAAAAAGTATGTTTTGAGAGTTGAGATTGCTTCAAAGTTATGATATACAGAGATCCTCCATCGCGACTTGAAGCTGGAGAATTTGCTCATTGCGAACGACGGACACCTCCTGATCACTGACTATGGTCTCTCGGCCACCAGTGTTAACTCGGACAATAGTGTTGAGGGAACCGTTGGAACGCGTCGTAAGTTTCTCATCTCTATGGTCTCCAAACTGAAGCTAGCGATTTACAGACACCATGGCGCCGGAGATTCACTTGAAGCACACCTACGGACCAGCCGCCGACTGGTGGGCTGTCGCAGTCACATACTGCGATTTGCGCAGCAACAAGACGTTGTGGCCTGGAGAGAAAAGCATGGATTACTCCCAAAACACTGTCACGGTGAGATTTTCATATTGAAAGTGGCATCCTTAACATTTGAAACTTGCAGAAGCGTCCAAAACTTCCGGCTCAGATGTCGGGAAGAGAGAGAGAGTTTCTGAAGAAAATCTTTGTCGTTAACCCTACCAAGCGTCTTGGACACGGAGAGAACGGAACCGAAAACATCAAGGCGGCTAACTTTTTCAAAAATGTCAACTGGGAGGATGTTCTCGGAAAGAAGGTAAGAGATGAGTTTTACCACCACTGCCTGGGAACACGAAGACAACCGAGAAGAAAAAAAAAATCAAGCGGACCTCAAATTTTCTATGAGCCTTCTAACGCAGAACTATTCAGCTCACCCCACCGTTCATCCCAGACGCAGATGATATCAGCAACTTCACGTGTTTCCCAGAGAGCGCCAAGGAAAGCGACTTCCTCGTGTTCGAGTGAGTGTTTTTTAGTTGTTTACTGAGACCATGTCGTTAAAAGGGTAGTGTGCTATAAACATTTTTACCACGTTTCTTTACAGGGCGTGGCATAAATAATAGGATGGGTTTCAAACTCCATAACTCTGGCTAATAAACTTGAGATGATATGAAACTAATTCAAAAGTTCATTCAAACAGTATCAAAACAAACTGCATTAGCACTTTTCGGTGTAATCCGAAATATCGAAATTCGGCGACAAAGCCGCCCATTCTGCAGATGTAATGAAGTCGGGAAAATGGTCTTCACACCTCTTGAGTGGCTTTGGCCCGATGAACTGGTGCGCCATCCTGCTGGTATATCCAGGGCCTATCTCCGAAGTGATTTTCAGTCCAGTGAAGTACAAAAGCTGAAGTAAATGATGCCCTGGTGGCGAATTTCGTATAAAAGCCTCCAATATTCGTTTTCTATAATATTGCTGGTTCACTTTTGCCCCTGGGTCCACGAAAATCTGTAGTTTTACGGATGTAAGAAATCTTAGCAAAAACCATCACAGAGGAAGGATGAGAAGTCGTATTAGGAAATTCTCTCATTTGACAGACGGACTTCATGTCCGTGGCGAGAATTCGATGATTTTGCCGTTTCTCATTAGCCTCAACAGTGAATACCTTTCCATTAACGAAAAGTGTGCGCAGGTGTGTGCTAGCGCATGCCCTTCTGAATGGGGAGTAAACGTGGACGCGGACACCAGTTCCTTGAATCAAAAAATATATAAATAACAACTTGAAAAACATAAACAAAAAGCACCGCACCCAAAGTCTCATCCTATCATTTATGCCGCTCCCTGGTCACCGGTCGCAGTTTATCAACAATAAAAAATGTCATTAATTGGATTTCAGACACTCTGTGCCACTCTACTGGACCGACATCAATTACACTTCTCCGGAGCTGCTCTAAGCCAGTCTGCGGATCTCTACACCAATAACGCAGTCGTGTCAAATATCAGTCAATTTCCTGTGCCTTTTACACCTGTTCTCCTCAATAGCATTTCTAAAGTTTTTTTCTCGCCATTCCCAAATCATATGACGACTAGTTTTGAAATAGCCACCCAGTGTGCTTTTTGACTTTTCGTTCCACAGCGTTTTACTCAAGTATTAGTCTATCTGATGGAAACTTCTTCGGGCTTTCGCGCTGGGTACTGTTCGCTAAATTTTACAATTTTATATGCAAAATCTTTCCGTCTTCTCACTTTCACCTATTGAACACCATGGGTACATTTGTGAAAGCTTTATTGTCAGACACACCTTGTCTTTTTTCTCTCACATTTCCCCCCATTTTCAGTCATAAAAATTTTTAAATTTTTTCCTCATTTTTTTTCAATAATCTGACATTGTTACATTTTGATTGTTTAAGGAACAGTTTTTTTTCTGGGAGTATTCAATCTACACCAGTGTGTCTTTTCGATACGATTTCGAAGATTTCCTCAAACATTCCTCGAATTTTGTGCTCCTGGCGAATCCAAAAAAAACCCGTTTCTCGATGAAAATGATTTGAGAAATTTTTCGAAAAACACTCTCTGAGTTTTTTACGTGAAAACTTTCTCAAAAAACCGCAACCTACAAGATTCGCCTATCTCACTACAAGATTCATATAATGAAGACTGTCATAAATCGGTAAACCACACCGTCACTAATCACGACTCATCATGATTTTTATCAGTAGTCCCTTCTCCTTCTTCATTTCGTCGCCACTCTTTTTTCAATTCTTATCACACCGTGATTTGATAAGATAGCCATACGACGATTCCATCAGTTCATTCTTTCAGTCTCATACATTATGCGTTTTTTTCTTTTTCTGGTAATTTGTGCTCAGTTGACGCTTTCTTATAAGATATTAGTGTTCTCTCCTGCCACTAGTAAATCCCATTTGATTTCTAATGGGAGACTAGCTGATGAACTCGCACAAGCAGGACATGATGTGGTAGGCATTTCTCAATGTTTGAAAATTGTCTGAATATCCTGAAATTTCAGACTGTTCTTGAACTGGACTTTTTAGGAATTTCCGAAACTACAAATAGTGTTAAAAAGGCGAAGAAACGCATAATTGGAGGATTTCAACAATCATCTAACTTTAAAGATGTTCTTTTGGGTTTGAAAAATTTGCAGTAATCTGATTCAAATACTTTCTTCAGGGTTCTCCGAGACAGTAATGGAAGAACCAAGTTTCACGGACGAGGTGAAAGGATGGTGGGCCTATCAAAATGTGTACAATGATCTCTGTGCAGGTGAATGAAATGGTAACTGATGTTAACTAATTATTCGCTTTTGTAGAATTTTTGGAAAACGATAAAGTGTTTTATGAATTAAAAAAAGAGAACTTCGATGGGTTCTTTGCGGAGCAGATCAACCTTTGCGGATTTGGATATGCACATGCGTTGGGAATTCCCAGACGATTTTTAATCTCGAGGTTGGTGAAAAGTCATGCTGATTCCAGCATTCAAAATAGATATTTTAGCTGCCCATTTGCTGCTCCAGTCTACGATTTCACTGGTCTCCCAATGCCAACCTCTGTTGTCCCTTTTTCCGCAGACCTTAGTGTCAATCCAACCTATTACGAGCGTGCCAGAAACCTTCTCGCTGCAGCTGTGACTAAAGTAGAGTTCATGCTTCTTAACAGTCGCCTCCATCAACATTTTCTCCACAAGTGGGGGTAAGTAACACTAATGTCAACTGAAAATAGTATTGAAAATATTTCAGAGAAGAGTTCCCATCTCCCTACAGCATTGTCAGTAATGTAGATGTCATTTTCATTGCTACAGATGAAATCATTGACATTTCTACGGTCACTTTACAAAATATTGTTCATGTTGGGGGTCTTGGTGTGGATGATGATATCGTCGAGATGGACAAGGTCTTCACAGCTGAAATGGAAAAGGGGAAAAACGGAATCATCTATTTCTCTCTTGGTACTATTGCTAATACCACGAAGATTGACAAGAATGTGATGAAAAGTGTGCTGAACATAGTGAAGAAGTTTCCAGATTATCACTTTGTGATCAGAGCTGATAAGTATGATGTGGTGAGTGTGGTTTTTCTTTCATGAGCGAATTGAACTTTGTGAATTCGATTTTTGTAACGCGAATGAATTAAGGTGACTCGTCATCATGCCAAAGAAGTTTCCAACGCATTTGTGTCCGATTGGCTCCCACAACCCTCCATCCTACACCACCCTCGCCTCAAACTTTTCATCACTCATTCCGGCTACAATAGTATTGTTGAAGCAGCTAGAGCTGGAGTTCCTCTTATAAACATCCCATTCATGTTTGACCAGAATCTGTAAGTGGACTCCATCAGGTCCGAGTGGCAACAAACTGCCGATGGCCAAACTTGGCGAAACGTACAATTTACAGAAATAGTCGTGCAGTTGAGAAGAAAGGATGGGGTATCCGTAGACATAAAAATCAATTGCTTTCGGAGCCAGAAGCGATTGAAGACGCTATCAACCAAATTATAAATAACAAAGAGTGAGCTGATTTTGTCCCGTTGTTGCTTTTCATTCAAATATTTTAGGTTCACAGAAAAAGCGCTTCGCATTCGGGATCTCATCAAATCGAAACCTCTCAGTGCATCACAACTGCTTGTGAAGACCACCGAATGGGCCATTCAAAACGGAGGGTTGGATGAGATCAAATTCGAGAGCCGGGAACAGTCCACGTGGATTTATTACAACCTTGATGTGATTCTCCCTGTTTTATGGATCATCTTGGCTATTATTCTACCCACCGTTTTCGGATGGTACAAGTTTAGCTGTTTCGGACACATTGAAGAAAAGAACAAAGCGAAGAAAAAGAAGGATTAATGCTGTAACATGGTTTTCAAGTTTAAAAGTAAAGTCTTCGATTTCAACACAATTTCAGAACAGTCTGTCATCATCAGAAAAAAAGATTAATTTATAATTGAAAGTACGTGATCATGATCACACTGTATGACTTTTCCATTCTGAAAACATTCAAATGCATTCTGAGTTCGGAGTATTTTTGAAATCAACAAACATAACTATGTTTGGAATTGGTGAAATAAGACAGTTTATGATCGCTTTTCTTGAGTAGGAAACTTATTTTTGTGAATCGCTGTGATTTTTGGAGAGTATTCCATTGCTGTGATTTCGGTCTGCGCTCTCTTATGCCCTGAAAAGCTTTCACCTCACAATATTCGAAACTAAATTTTCTTACTACCGTAATCTAGTAAACCTTGCAGAAACTTTTGAAAATCGTTATGTTTTCAATTTTCTAAATGCATTTGCTTCACGGCTCCACCACTTTTTTGCCTTTTTGATGGACACTTTCATTTCTCTTAAGTTTTGGAGAGTAAATTCTGGATTTTAGTACTTCTGTTTTTTACAGGAATGATCGAAGAACTCATACGATTTCAAATTCTGTTTCATGATTAACTGGTTTTTTTCAAATATATTTTCATGTATTGCTTATTTATATACTATTCGATTTTCCTTCCTTTTTTTGTTACCGCCATGTCTCGAGTTAGTATACTCGATCTTACAAAACATGCATTCTCTTTACACCACCCCAATGAGAACAAAAAAAAGATGTGAATCTCTCAAACGAAGCAGCTGGTAACACGGTGGTGGCTCATTTTTAAAAGGAGCGACGGGTCCTTCGTCGTGGCGCACATCTGTTCGTCAATGTCCGAGAAGGACACCCATAGATTTTTTATCTACCCATCAATTTCCTTCCATACATTTATTCACTTCTCTTTTCCGAAGAGAGTTAGTGTTGATGTGGAGTGGCTGTTTTCTGCTCCTTTCAGATTATTCAGTTTTTTCTTTGCTTATTTTACTTTATTCTTTTCAAAAAACTGTTTCGTTTTTCATTTGAAACAGTATGTCTTCAGAACTCATTTCAAACGGTATACTGAGAAATTTTGCAATTTCAACTTCAGAACATTTTAATGAGAGCTCTTGTTTTTCAAATTGTTTTTCCTCATCAGAATACCAATCTTGTAAACTTCTGACTAAAAAAAATTATATTTTGACAGAACCAGCACTACATTCTTATTCTCAATTTTTTGAAGTGTGACTTCTGTCTCAATCACTCTTTGATCATTACTCTCACATGATTCTTGAACCAAATACAATAACTCGGAATAATTGTAGTCTGAATTCATTCCAGGATGCACTCTAGGAGACCCTCACCTGATGCCCTTCCCGATGTGTACAACTACAGGCACATTAGATGCGGCGAGTACCCCCACCAAATGGTGTTGGGTCACCGCCTTAACGTCCACCGACTTCAAATGCCAGCCAATCCGAATGCCACTGAAGCAAACGTGGTGCGAGTAACCATGCCAAGTGAGGTTCTCATCGACGATTTGTAAGTGTCAGGTGTTGAGAGAAAACAAGGAGAGGATGTTTGGAGCGGAAGAGAAGGGAAAAATGAGAGAACAAGGAGTAAGAGATCTGAGAGGGATATTGGAAACAAAGAAATAACATAACCTTCAACTTGCGACGCGAACGAAGAAAAGACGAAACAAATAAAAACACTTGAGAAAAAAGCTTTCGGGTTGCGAAGACCATTTTAAGAGCTCACGTAGTCTCAACTTTTTTGAAAAGCATTTTCAATTCAATCTTACTTATACAATATACCTAATTAGCTGAAGGTATGTCCATCGGAGGCTTGGACACGATATCCACTTTTGTTTTACACGAAGAGAGTTAAAGAAATTGCCTGTGCCCGATATCGAGTTTTTTCATAATATGAATACTCAGTCAGTTGGCTCATTTTCAAAAGAACATAACCTGATTTGACATATCTCGCCGTGCAATTGATCTCTTCCCAGTTCAATCTCGCGACGCCAAATATAACTTCCAATTCATTCCGCGAGATATCCTCCCAAAGGTTCTATTTCTTTTAAAAGTGTGCCAACAGACTGCATATCGATAACAATTGAACGTAAGCGACCTGATGTAAAAGATCGAAGAAACCGTACTTGCAAAAGGCTGGGCCCAGCCGGGCCGAAGCGACATCTATTTTCAAAAAAGTACCTGTTCAGGAAAATATTTTCAATATTCGAAAAGAAAAAGCAGCTTCAGTACTAGCCGCGGCCCGGTCCGCCAAATTCTTAATGCCCCGGCTCGCGATTTCGCAGTATGAAAGTAACAGAAAAATCTTGCCCCGTTGGTTTTTCATGTATCCATGAGAAGCACTTGATCTAACATGACACTTTCTGTCAGTAATGTGTAGAACTGACAAAAAGTCCCTACAAATTTCTCATTCTCAAAGAAAACACCAACGTTGTCAAATCTAAAAACATTTCAGTTTTCGAGACCATTCCGTTTTTGTTCAAATTTAAAAAAAAGCTTCTTTGTTTAAACTCTCACTGAGCTCTCAAATGACTGATTTGAAAATAAGTGTAACTACTGTAGTTCTGTAAAAAACAAAACAAATCGGCGCGCTGCAAGTAAAATCATTTACACAACCATTTTCGCATGTGCCGACAGAGTTTTTCAATTTTACGACTCTTTCAAAACGATTGGAAAAATGGCGAAAGAAGATATAACCGAGTTCTCAGTAACATATATTTCTCCTGACTTCTGATTTCCCGGCCTGGGTGGAAAAAACTGATTTTTTTGTTTTTTTCTACTTTAATCATCCTAAAAATTCAGTCTACGGGTCGGGTTGGGCTGGTAGAAATCGCCCAGCTGACCCGATTCCAACTGGCCAGACCAGTGACAAGTCTGTATTTCTCCGTAATATGCTCCTCAGCTACAAACGAGTGCCCTAATATTTTCGATAAGTAAATCTAGATGATAGTTTTGTAGATTTTTCACAGTCTACCCTCAACAGCTCCGCGTCATTCTGTCTTTTCTTCTGACAATAAATGTATTTCAGACCTGACACTGAGACGCCCCGCCCCCATCCAGCAGCCAGACCAGTAAACCTTCTCACCCTCGGCCTGGCCCTTCTTGTGATCTGTCTTCTCATTGCTTATTTGGACCTTGTTGACAGTAAGAAAAAAGGAGAACCCTTCTTTGACTTGTTCTGAACACTCAAAACCATGCTTTCAGACCCTTCGTTTACTTTTCACTTCACTCTTTTTTATTTGGCCACACATCTGTACGAACCCTGCTAAAGTTCATGGTCTTCGAACTCTACTTTGGGCTCATTAAGTAAACCACTCTCCATTTCTATTTCGCAATTGCGAATCAGAATTGGTACTGTATATTGCATCAATTGTCCATTCCCTCGTCGAAACTGCCCAATTTCTCTCATTTTCTACATATTTATGCGTCTCCCTCCCGCCCCTCCATTTTCTTTGTTTTCGAGTTCTCTTTGTCGCAATAAATTTCGATGGACCAACCGTATCGCCTCCCTTTTCCACCACATGTGTTTTCATTTTTTCACTCTGTTGTTTGTAGATTTTCAAAGCAAATGACTGAATGGCAAGTGATGAATCCGACGCCTTGGGCGAAAGAAGATGGGTTTATGGAGCTCTATGGAAAGATGGCTAAAACTATGGAATGGGTAAGAGAGATAGTGGTAGTTCTGAGATTTCAGAGTTATCTGAGTGTACATATTTCACAGACTTTCAAACTTGATTTCTCGCTTCAGAAGTATGTTTCTCAACACCTCCAGAAAGTCCAGCTGCGCAGTGCATCAGATGCGGCAAATTTGATGATGGTTTATCTGCATACAGTATCTTCAGACGAGCGTGTTGTGAGGCTCTATAAATAATTTCTAATTTCTCGAGCTGTACTTACAGACGCTTGTCGTTGACAATCTCCCACCAGCAGGCACCAACAATGTATACAAACTCAAAACGGAGTTTCCCGTCAATGCAAATTCCACGAAGGCGAAGGTGAGTGTGGGACGCACATTTTGTAGTATGGTGGAAAGGACTAGAAGTTTTAATGTCACACTAAAGATAGGGTGTGAAAATCACGGAGTGAATCGGGGGATTTGGATCGAAGAGGGAAATTCCGAAATTCCGCGTGGTATATAACTTGTCATGAATTCCATTCGAAGAAGAAATGTTTAAGTTCTCCGAGTTTCCAAAGTCTGACTTGGGCCATCTCGCTTCCACTTTTTACCTTCTTTTCGGTTTAGTGTCTCTTTTCGTTTTACCGGAAGAGAGTAAGAATAAAGAAGCAACGCATCTTTGAAGGGGCTGTCAACTGTTCTTGTCAAACTTCAGGACACAAGAAGCCGCCGTATCTCTTAAGTGTACACACACGGTCAAGAATCTCAAGGTTGTCCATATTATGCAACATGCTGCCAGCGAGAAAAAGAGAACAAAAAACATAGCTGAAGTGTTTGTAGGGGTCAAGGAAATCGAACTTTGTTGGAGAGAGTGAAGTTTGATTATAGCGAGATTTGGATAAATATGGAAAATTACACATACTCTCACATAAATTGAACCAGCCAAAATTCTGAGCAACAACTGGTTGAGTAATCAATTTTAACTAGTTTTTCCGTGAAGAAGTGAGGATACTTGAACTTTCTTCTTGAATTACTTCTAGACTAACAGAAAAATAGATAAAACGAGAAAAGTTCTCCCTGGTCAGCAGTTTTATAAGCATGCTTATCATTGAAAATTGAGTATTTTAAAAACTTATTCACGTCAATATAACGGCGGTAACATACGTTTCTGGATTAAAGTTGACTTGAACACATTTTCCCATTTCACTAGAGAAGGACATAACTTCCATCCCTTCTTATTGACTCATCAACCCTTTTCAAAAATCCAACGGTGTCCATGGGTTTTCTCCGTTTCTCATCAATCACGGTCAAAGAAAAGGGACAGCGAAAATTTGGCGGTCGTTTTTTTCTCTCCAGCTGCCCCCGAATGTGCACTTGGCCAAATCTTCCTCGCCTCATTGCGACCACCACCTCATTTGAACAGATGTATCCTCAACCTCACATACAGCTTTCCTCCTCTTTCTTTGAGTTCTTCAGAGAACCATCTCATCCACTCTGCTTCAGTTTCTTTAAACTGTCCATTCATTTCCCCCATATGTCTTTCATTGTATCTTTCTCAGCGTTGGCTGACGTTCGAACCTCCGTGTTTTTCAAAGAGAAAAACAGAGGGAGTTCTTTAACTGAGATTAGTTCCATATGTTCTCGAAAATTCATTTAATTTTTAAGTGTGTGCAGAAGGTAACATTTCTCTAGGGCTTCACCTACTTTGTTTACACACGTAGTATGCTCTAAAACCTTCTTATCATTTAAGGCCAGTTCTTAAACGGAACGCAGGTTTCACTATAACTAAAAAGAAAGAAGGAAAAAGCTGAATCCTACCCCCTGCTATTTACTTTCTCCAGAAGCAGAGCTTGCACAAAAATAAAAATTAAACTAATGACATTAACTTGAAATGAGATTTTCACACAAAAAAATTCTGAGCCTTCAAAGTTTCTATGTGGTGAACCCTAATTCTCTTTTTGTGCTCTCTCGAGTGTCTGAAATTACATCCAATCATCATCGAAGACATACAAACACACAGTGTAATTAGCTCTCGTTTTAAACTATACCTCTTGGGGGTTTTGCTGTCGTGCCACATCTCTCTTTTTTTCCGGTTATGAAAAATGTTCCCCGTCGGAGAAAACTGGAGAAGAGTTTGTGAGCCAAGAGTGTGTGGGGCCCTCAAAAAGATTACACAGCAAGAACACGACGGGAGATCGGGTGATTTTTTTTCGAATTCTCGCCTCTTGCGTTTCCATATGTTTTGCAGCAAGAAGATCGTCAGGTCAAAATTCTCAGTTCTTGTTTTTCTCTCGAAAATCTGAAGTTAGAAGTTTTTTCCTATCCAAAGTATAATCACTAAACATAACTATTTTCTAATCTTGTAAAAATCTTTAAAAAAAGAATTAGATAAGCGTTGAACTACCAGCAAAATTTGTTCCTTTTGTTGAAAAGTTTACATTCGCAGTTAACGAGCCCTCATGCTTTCTAACTTCCGTTTACTTTTACCCTCCATTTGCTTATATTCCGGAAAAAAACGAAATATACAACAGACACATGGTCATCGTTGCCTCTAATCTCATTTTCAAGATAAATCTGAATGTTATTATCAACAACATAAAATTTTGTCATCGTTGTCCGGGTGCGGATTTTGGAGGCATATGAAGTTTTTTGTCAGTTGAAATGTCAAATACTTTTGAGCTTTTGGCTTTGCGCTTGAAGTTGTGTCATTCGTAAGAGCTTTATTATTTCCTATTTTTTGCAGGTCATACTTATCACTTTCATCCATTGGGCCCAAGCAACATTGAAGGAAGGATTCAAGATGGACGGAGGCAGCATGTGAGTTTCCGGTCCCCTCCCTCCTCTACTTCCCACTTCATTAAGAGCGGAAAAGTTGATCATAACACTGATAAGAAGTGCTGCTGTTAAGAGAAAAATGCGTGACTTCTCATATTTCTCTGATATCCGGTGATAATCCGAGCGTAATCCATAGCATCTAGATTAAATATCTTAAAAATGCTGCTCAGTGTGCCAGTCTCTTTTGCGTCTCCATTCTATTAGATTTGTTTTGATCTGATAGACTGCACCCAATTCGGTTAAAACTTTCAGACATAATTTTGAGCTTTTGGTGAGTTTGGGGCAGACATTCTTATCATTGTTTTCAACATGTCAAAATGAATGGCCAGTTTTGGAAAATTCTCAAAATAAGCTAATTCTATATATTTAGAGAATTTCGGATTGTGTGCTTCAAGGTTTTCTGATTGAGCATGCTCATTTCTAGGAAAACTGAAACGGATGTAACATTGGTTTCAAAGTATACTATATGTGATGAGAGAGAAAATTGAGGTTTACATCTAGAGAGCTTATGTAAAGTTATTATTGTTTGGATGATCAGAATAATACTAGATATTTTCTCTAACGGATACTTGGGATTTTTATTGGTTTTTTACATAAGTATTGAAACATTAAAGTGAATTTTGAATAAAACATGAAGAAACTGGAAGAACAAAAACTCGAAGATTTATCTATTCATTCGTTTTTATTCCTCTACAGCAAAACACTGTAAAATATGTTAATTTTACAGCGGAATGTTTGAGTCCTCACAACCGGAAACGTTCCTCAACAACCGCTACATCAATGCCTGCTTCTTTACGACCTACGCAAGCGTTCTCGCGTCTGCTCTTCAGAGGGGAGTCTCTTGGTTCACTTTTGTCAACCCAAGCATTGGCGCGCCAGCTTCTACGTCTGAAAATCGTACAACCGAAACGCTTGACGGTGGCAAAAGATCATCTGAAATCAATCCCAATTATCAGTACGACGAAGTCAAGGTTGAGAAAGGATCTCCGAGAGCAAAGCGTGGATTCCGACCATTGAACCAGAAGGCACGTAAACAGAAACGGCAAGAGATGGAGGAAGCTGCTTCCAAACTAAAACTGAGAGTGGCCAATGTGAAGTGTCCAGCTGATCATGAACTCAAGTCAAAACCATCACAAACTTGGGACTTAATTTTCGGAGAGACGGTTCAAGTTGATATGGCGCCAGAAGCGGAGCTTGTCAAAATTGAAAGAGATAGACAAGCATTCAAAAGCAAGCGTCGGTTTGGAAACAAACGTAGGCAGAACAGCCCGGAACCAGAAAAAAAACCAAGAGAAAAGTAGGTGTCAGAAAATCGTCTGGATTTTAAATTTATAATTTCAGGCTTGTCAAAATCGTTGATGAAGATGGCTTTGAGATGGTATCTGGAAAGAGAGTAGCTAGAATCCCACAAAAGCCAGAAGAAAAGTTGGATTCTGCTGACGACCAAGTCCCCAAACCATCTCCCAAGAGTACACAAATTAAGTTGTTCAAGACGGGGAAACCACTAGAACCATCTGGAGCGACACTTCTCCATGAGAAGGCTCAACTCTTTGAGTTGCTCAAACTGATCACACAGGAAGAGGAAGAGGTCACTGACAAAAAAGAAGATAGAACCCTTGGACTAGTTCGAGAGGCTCAGAATGCTGAAAGAAAGAAGAAAAACAAGAAGGTACACAAAAAGGAGACATTAGAGCCACACACGTTCATGATGGAATTCAACAAGTACCATCAGGTCAAGATTATGGAGGAATGGAATAACCTTAAAAGTGAGATTTTTGTTAATATCTTCAAGATTTTGGTTTCAAAACCCCAGAAATTCCTTCTAAGAGTAATTTTTCCCGTTTTTCAGAAGCTGGAATTTTGGTTCTTCTGTTTTTCGTTCTACTCGCTGCTTACTTCGCAAAGAACTGGTGCCCACCGGAGCGCGTGCCATCATACCACGTCGCTAAGATTGAGAGCCCACAGCTGGACAGCTTCAAGTACCCATCGATTGACAGGAACATCGGTAAGAATATAGAAGAATGTAAAGAACAGTTTTTATTTACAGCAAAGTTCCACACCAACAAGACTATTTTCGACTACAGTCAGCCCAACGCCTACAACGTCTGCTTGATTGAAGCAATGATGGGCTGAGAAGAGACATCCCTTTCCGTCTGCTGAAAATTCTGAAAATTTTGTTGCTTCATGTCATGAATTATTACGTTTTTCACAAAATAATCAACAACAGTTATACCTCAAAAATGTCATCCTTCATATTGTTTCCGTTTTCGTAATTTTGATTCTTTTTGTTTCTTCGAGTAATCCATCAATTCATCGAAGTTCCTTCTCAACACCAGTTTCTTTACAGACCCAGTGAACTTTTCTTCTCGTAGTGAGCAGTCCTTGTGTCCATTTATTTGTGTTTCTGTTAACACCTGTTCCCGAATAAAGCATTTAATCCACGAGTCCGTCGATAAAAACCTCCAGAAATAACCGTTTCAAAAGAGGAGGTGATTTATCTGAATTTATTCAATGAATCACTTCATAACAACACGCCTCAACATGCTCAGCACACATACACACTCACACAAACACATCTTTCGCGCATCTTACACCTCCTTCTTCAACATTGAACACACCATATTGTTTATGAGAAGAAGATATTGGGTGGTGGATACTCTTCCACAAACATACATAGGTGTGAGGAGGTGGAGGTTGACAAAAAAGTCCATTATTTTTGGATGGGTGTGTTCTCGAGAAGGTGTGCTCTTTTCTTAGCAGAAAGACTTCACTTTCTGTTTTTTGCACATTTTGAGTAAGACACGGAAATACTGATGGGAAACCACAAACATATATTTGATTCTCGTCTAACTTTCAACAGCTATTGTTTTTGTTTTTACAGAAAAAATGATACCAATAAAGTCTGATCTCAGATCCCTCATACTAAAAATATATTTGATTTTGAAATTGTTCAACAGGACAAGAGGGCATGAATACACTATGCTAATCATGAGAAGCTTCTTTTGTTTCCTAAACAAATTTTTGAATGCTTTTCTTTGTGTATTCCACTTTGAAATATTTCAATATTTCATTGTAACTTTGTTGTTCAGGTTTCTATTTTCGAAATTCTTATATTTGAAAAAAAAGAGGGGTCTGATCCGACAAGTTCATTTATTGAGACGAGTTAGGTTGATTAGAATAATCTTAGTATCTTTTCTTATCTAATCTTGACAGTTTTCTTTCTGAATCTATTAGGACCCGCTTCTAGTGATATGTATTGTTGTTGTATTAGGGAGCATTTGACATGAATGATAAGATATATGCACATCAACTATTATTGTGTGGTGAGCTCAAGTTTTGATTTTTTCTAGTATCTTTGAGGTAGGAAATAACCGAATGTTGCACGATTGAATGAATATTGTACAATCTTTATTATGAACATATAATACACCAAAGATTTGTCCATCAATAGCTTGATCAAGATGTCCGCAATCGTCTTTGAACGGAATGTCACACATAGCTTATAATCATTCCCACGTTCTTGATAATTATTTTTGAACAGTTATAAAATCGAAACAGTATTTTCATACTTTCTCCAACCTAGAAAACGCGCAAAGGAGTGCATCACTCTAGTCTTTTTATATCTGGAAAGGATCTTACGTAATCTCTTTCCATTTCCCGACCTTCATAATTTTCAACCTCATAGATCCGTTGCGTTTTAGTACATACTCAGAAGCTGATTTATCGTACGTTTTTCACCGGCGATACATTTTTACCTTCCTCTTTATCACTGTTAACCCATTTTCTTGAATTCAAAGTGTCCATATTTTGTATGTCGTCTACTCTATTCATCCTCTCATTCATAAATGAATGTGAGGTCATTTGCGAAACGGTACCAGAAACGGATACGCCCTAGACTCCGCCCATAAACGCATACCTCGGAAAAATTAGATTGTTTGAGCTGAACGTTATTTTTTGAAATTAAAAACCCTTATCAAACATTTGAAACATTCTGCAATTATAGCTAGGATAATTGCCCATTTAATTGTATAGTAAGTTCTTAAATGATCTAAATTGGTGAGGAAGCAATGTGAAAAAATGAGAGCAGATACCAGTTTTTGGTTTCATTCAGAATAAAGAAAAGCACAACATGGGTCGAAGACGAAACGTTGAAGTCCTATTCTTTTCAAATCCAATTTTTACGGTTTAGTATGTATGTAGTAGTAATTCAGTTAAAGTGAAAAAGAATTGTGAATCAAATATCTCTCATTTTCATCTAATTTTTTGACACCTCACTTTGACACTTGTCCATCACTTGGTCGACCCTCAATATCTTCATTTAGTTCTTTTTCTCCTCTCTTCTCGCAGTTAAGTAGTGTTCGAAAACCGTAACACCTCTCTGTATCTCTCATAAATTGACAAACTAGGAGAAGGAAATATACATATATCTCGACCCGACGATTTCGCAGATCCTTATCAATACAGATTGTACGCACACCACCACAATCACTTGTTGTAACTCCTCAGATGTGTGGAGAAACTGAGACGGAAGAAAGGAAAATATGGAAAGAGAGAGAGAGAGAGGGACACCACAACCACCACACAGGGAGAAACGGTCGCCCTCCTCCTACTCCTCTCTTTCTTCGCCTTCTTCTCACAGTTATCATTTACACGCCTACTTTTGCCCTCTCTCCTCCTCGTCTTGCTACTCCTCAGTCAATCTGGTCCCACTCCTAACTTTTCAGCCTTTGCTAGTAATCCTATTCTCTTTCATTGCCCCTTTTTTAGTTTCCCAGTTTCAGATGAATCACAAATCTCAACCGCTCATCGAGTACTTCATGGAGACAATGGTAGAGCCAGTGGTGCAGGCACTCCGGAAACAAGACACATGCTCCAAGGGGGCGGAAACTTCACTAAAAACCAAGATTGAGGAGTTGGGAGGAGAGCTGATCAGTGAGATTAACAGGTGAGATTGACATAGATTTTTCTCTTTTTCAAGTTCTCACTCTTCGTTTTTTCAGAATACAGCAAAACAATGATGCCGTGGCACTGACTATAGATTTTCTTCTGGATCAGGTCGATAAGATAGTGTCAGTTCAACAAAATAACGGAGAAACAGATGACGATGATGATAAAGAGGAGGTGCGGTTTGAACTTTATTACTGCAACTTTCGAATTTTGATCCATTTGAAGTTTCCGTTTCCAACTCACTAATTTCCATCAGATAGCACTCATTACCTCATCATTCTAGACACCCGCACCATTTCCTGTCTCCTCACCCTTGACATCCGAAAATTCCGACACTTGCACTGACGGTGGATTGTCAATCACTGAAATGGTACTTTTGAACACTCTCTGCATGAAATCCCATGAGCAAGACCTGGACAGCCCAATAGTTCCCTCCTCACCGATCTCTTCTTCAGACGATTCCTCTTCACTCAAAGAGGTGAGTTTGTGTTTGAGGTTCCCACACATTTTCAGAACACATTCCACCTATTCTCTCTTTTCCTCGAGTAAATAGAAATATTCATATGGCAGACAATGTGCGCATTTCTTATTCGTTTTTTTTCTATGAAGCCGATAATATTCAATATACCATTCACACATTTTTAGATGCCAACGCGAAAACGGGCCAAGCGAAGTCTCGAAGACACTGTGCAAATGTTGTCCAAAGAAAACTCAGTGTCCCCACCGGCTACTCCCAGGGCTCCAGTCCAACCATCCCTTCCGTTTGTACTGCCTCAGATGTCTGTCCCCTTTTCCAACGCTGCAATGATGCAAAGATGGTTGGGATCTCCATTTGCTAATCCAATGTACTTAAATGCCATGAACGCGTTCCAGCAGCCCCTCAAACCTTCAGAGGAACAATTGACGGTCTTGATGAAAATGTAAGTTTCCAACCTTCCTTACCTGACACTGTATCAGTAGGCGCCTCTTTGGAGGTGACGCATTTTACCTATTGTTCCCAATCACTTCCCATTGTCAACACAATTGTTTCTTCTCCTTACTTTTTTCTCTTTATATTTCACAATTGGTATAGATGCTCCCTTGAAAGCAAGTATCTATGTATAGGGGTCCTACAGTAACCCGGAAAATGATGGAGGGAGACAGAAAGAAGGAGGTAACTAACTTGCCCCCGGACCGCATTTTTGTGATGATGGTCGTCGTCTTGAGAAGAGGGAATGAAAAGTTGATGATGAGAGTAAACAAATGTAGGTGATAATAAATCAACTGGTAACTGGTCTGACCATGGCAAGGAGTATAGGCATAAAACAACTTTCTTTGGGATATTGAATAGTAGTATCTTCACCTCTATGACCTCATTCGAAAGAAATTAATCTCCTCGAGAACTTTTTCACTCTATAATCAATCAGGAACCATTCTCTCGAAAATCCACCAACCACCTTGATTGATCGTGATGAATCTGTGTGTCTCTTCTCTGTCTGTCCAAGGGTGGGCTTATCTGATCGAAATAGGTGATGAGGGAAACCATGCAATACGCAACGAATACGGGAGTATTTGTTCTTCTCACCTCAAAATTCCTAATCTGGTGTCATGTTTCAATCAAGATGTCATCGCTTCATAGAATACCTTAGTTGTCTCGCCAAAAAGGGCTGTGAAGATGAGGAAAAAAAATTAAAAAGAAATTTCTAATGTGAATTCATTAAAACAATTATTCTAGATAAGCTAAGATTTAATAAAAACAAAACAAAGATCAGATGAAAAATGACCAAAACTAATGTCAGTTTTGGATTCTTGACACGTAAAAGTAGAAGTTTTTCAAGTCAGCACCAGTTTCATGGACATGAGAAACCTTGAAAAACGGACGTGAGATGGCCTTAGAAGACATAACATCCACTATAAACAGCTCGACACCTATCCCGACTAATTCGATGTGAGAGCTTCACAAAGGCGGTTTCCTTTGAGTCTAACTAAGATTCTTATCTTCCAAAATGCGCGTTTTACTAACCATGACGATTGTATTGTTTTGTTCCTCACTCCTCAACTGTTAGAAATCACTCTAGTAGTATGTTGCGGAAGATAAACGCCTCTCAAGATTGAGGGCGGTTACTGTAGAACAGTGAGGGAGGTTGAATGATAGTGGACACAACAGTTTGCCGCGATTGAGTGAGTGGAAATTGAAAGAGATGAGAGGGGGAAACGAGGTAATTCATTCCCGCCGTCGTCAAGATTGATTACCGATTGCCTAAGCAATGTTAAAGAAGACGGAGAAAATAAGACAAGTAGGAGAGGCAGATATTTGGATACGGATGACGAAGTGGGGTTTGGAGGAGTGTTGTCAAAGTAGATCATTTGCAAAAGGAGAATGAACTATGTAACTTTGGAGACAGAAAAATTCAATAAAGCCAGAAATTGCCCATTTGAGGAACCGAACGATTGATCCGAAAACTTGTTGTTCTCTTGCTTGAGATTGAATCAAAACTAGAAAAACGAAACAGACTGTAGTAATCAATCTTCACAAAACCGTCATTTCCAGGAGCATGCACGCAGCAAACATAATCAAAAACACCAGTCCTCCTCAGCTCTCTTTCTCTGGCACAGATTCGGACGTGGAAGATATTAAAATTGACGTTGAAAGTGATGATGGTGAACTAGGAGTATCCCCATCCCCATCAGCCGATGATCTCACTGAGAATGAGTCTTCGTCATCTTCCAGTGGACCTCTCACATCACCAACTTCCGGCGATGTTGATTCCAGTGAGTCTTTTACGTCAGTCCACTTTTATTGACATGCATTTTCATTTTCAGTCCTCGAAAAGCCTTTCATTTGCATGCACAACAATTGCGGAAAACGGTTCGCCAACAAGTTCCTACTCAAAAAGCATATGTTCATTCATACGGGTCTCCGACCACACACATGTCCACATTGCCATAAAAAGTGAGTAACTCTTTTTACTTCACACCTATCGTCGTCTCTAGAACAAAGCTTGCATTGACATGATATTGTTGATGGGTCACGTGAGAATGAAGCGTCTTTCTGGCAATGTGTCTCCATTCAGTGGTGGCCTTGGAGACGTCAAGAAACTGACCTTAGTGATAATAGGAAGCAGTCGACACAAAATTTATTACTACGAAAATGTGGCCGTTCATAAATTCAATTCAAATTGGAACCGAGAATCTTGACGATCACAATAAAATCTAAGACAATAACGTTTTCCGGTATGAAAAACAGATTTCGTTTTGTCTTTGTGTTCTGGGAACTATGAAGACAATCTAGAAGTGTACAACTCCACTTTCCAAAAATTTTATATAAACCAAGATTTTTCAGATTCAATCGAAAAGACAATCTACTCCGACACAAGAAAACGCACAACCCAAATGAGTCTCTAGTGGCAAGCCTCCCAGTACCCAAAGCACCTTTGTATACACTAACACAGTTGCCAGCTCTGCACAACTTGGCTCTTACACAGGGTTTCAATCATTTCCACGCGCTTAAAATGAGTCTGGAGAATGGAGCTTCTGCAGTTCGCAGTCCTTCATAATTGATTTCACTTTTTCGACTGTTTGCGTTACAGAAATCATTTTTGCCTTCCTTTTTTGGCGTTTGACTTTTCTCCCTGATACGTTTTTTTTTTGCTTGTTGTATAGAACCAATTCATTTTTACCACGAAGAATCCACTAATGTGCAACTTCTCGCACAATACTATTTCCACTTTATCATTCTATAGCTTTAATTGTGATAAAACGCGCTACCATGTTCCCAGCTTTGACAAAAAATGTGATAAAAAAATTCTATATAGCAATAAATTTTTGTTTCATCAAGACACAGACACTTACAAATGGACACTACTCCATTCTTTGGGTGTCTGCAACAAAAACCAGTTTACTCAAAAAACGCTCGTTCACTCATGATTATCTTTTCTTCTTTCGGATGATAGAAAAAAAATTCAAGCGAGAGGAGAAAGAGAGTGATAAGCTTTCTATTTGCAATAAAATGGGTGAGAAGGATCTACCGGAAATTGAGAATCAGTTCGGAATTTCAAAAATTTTCAGTTAGGTAATTTCATAAATACATCAGACTAGATCGTTCTCTTTACAAAGTATATGTAACATACGAGGAACCACTCACGGTAAATTTTTACATTGAAAGTAAGCATAATTCGGTTTTTTTTTGGAAATCGAAATACACTTCTCTTTTTTCCGTGATTTACCGCTTTTTAATGCACCATTATCTCCCTATTCTCCCCTTCTAATCTGTTTTACTCTGAATGACACCGTAATTGAGGCTATCATCTCAATTAATCGATCTTCTTCTCCCTCTTTGTTTCGGAGGCCTAGAAAAAAGATGAGGAAAGGCGAGTGATCGGGAAGAGGGAATGTGATAAATGACAAATGAGTGACCGTGAAAAAATGACAAGTTGAAAACAATACACATACACAATCTACCACTATTCTGTAGACACTATGATAATGAACATGGCTGGATTTGAGAGTGAAGACGAATAAATTGAGGAATAGGGATGTTGACAGAAAAATTCGAACAATATTAAGTTGAAACCTGAGATTAAATATACCTAGATGAAACTTATGATACAAAGAGGAAACAGTGTTAGACGGAAATTGAAAAATTAGATTCCAAGAAACCCATTTGAAAAACGATAACTTGGCAAACAATCTGTCAAAAAACAGAGACGGTTCGAAAAAAAATAAACTAATCGAGAAGGAAACAATGTGAATTGGGTGTCTCAAACTTGCCGTCTCCCTGAAACCAAAAATCGAATTCAGCAGAACCTGTTTTAAAAATGTTTCACGCTAATATGATACCGAGTTTCCAACATGGAAAAGTCACTTTATATAACTTTGAATTAGTGAGAAAGATTAGAGTGAAAAAATACACGTGGCAAGGTAAAAAACTAAATGACAAAAAGATCTAGGTTCACCGTTTACATCTATGTTTACATCAATTGAACTAATCGAGAAAGGTTTGTGTGAAAGAAAACACTTGAAAATGAAAAACAAATACAATTTCGTTTTTGTTACTTTTGAGATTTCTGCTTCAAAAAATTATTCATAATCACTCAGCTCATCTTCGTTCTCTTCTTCTATTCTGGTCGCCGCGATAGATTTTTTCTCCTCACTTCTTTCTCCGATCCATCTTTCTACCGTACCACAAAGCCTTAAATTTCAATTAACTTGATAAGATAGGTGCAGTTTTCCTACCTGTTGAAAGAATACTCAAACGGATGAATGAAATGCTCAATATTTTGTTGCATCTCCTGATATAGAGCAGTAATGAGAGCCAAGCCGAGTACAACAATACCATATGGAAGAACTCCGCTGAACATTTTTTTTTGCCGTCTTCCAAAAAAAAGAAAATTTTGGACCCACTGAAATTCATTATCCACTTCTCCAACTGTTGTGAACTGCAAGAAGATGGAAAAAATGGCCTCAATGAATGGCTGAAAAAGATCTTATCTATTTTTATAGATCTTCTCTCCACATCCTACCACATCATCAGAACCTCCCTCGACGATGTCATAAATCACGGCGGAGATGAAAACGTAGACAATTGTTACAGCCCAAAGAGTTGTTCCCTGAAACAAAGAAAGTTAAAACAGTGACCGCGCGCACGTTCCGTTATTGTTCCAACTTTCACTTTCACTGTTGTCCTACACGGATGTCAGGCTGCAACTTTTGTTCGAAAGTTGAGGAGATTCGGCTTCTGGTCGGATGTTAGTCAGCTTTAGGTTGGAAAAGGGGGGGGGGTTCGGACTCTGGTCGGACTAGTCAGATTTTGATGAGAAATGGACGACTACTTTAGTGTCGGAGGTTGGTCGGATTTTAAGAGCGTTCGGTGTCCGCTGCGTAACATCTTACTTTCAAGTTTTTATTTATTTTCTTTCAATTTTTCAAGTGTTCATCTCAGATTTGTTTCAAATCTGATGATGTAATTTAATTCGGAAAGTTACAGTATTGTCATCACAGCTCTGTGAAGAAGAACACCACAAAAATTGGATCTTGATCGGAAGTTAGGCGAACTTTAGTCAGAGCTTGGTTCGTCAGAGCTTAGCGGTCTTGGCTGGAATCCGCCTAAACGCCGTGCTAAAGCTGGACAACTTCCGCTCTTCAGTTGCCTGCGACATCCGAGTAATGCACAAAAAAAGTACGCTGCACTCACCTGCCACAGTGATGTCACCATTTTGCCAAGTTGACCAATGACGGTCAAAAACAATGGGGTACCTAGAAGAAAGGAAAAAGTGAAAAAACGCTATCGTCCGAAAACCTTACCGATAAGTGCATAAATAACAGCAATAAGTTTTCCTACTGTAGTGAAGTCGTCAACATCAAGTGGACCAATGGTGGTAGAAATTGCGAAGGATTTTTGCAATCCAGAGGCAAACGATTTGTCTGATTTGTCCAAGTCAATGCCGTAGTGTTGTAGGAGCGCCTAAGTCATCATTTCAATTGGGGAATCAACTTTGACTGTACTTTTTCATAAAGCTCTAGCTTCTGATCTGCAAGTTCTGACCAGTCATCCTCTCCATTCGTTATCGTTTCCGCCCACAGAACGTTCAGTAAATCGGATCGTTTCGCATCCAGTCGGAATATTCCAGCTTCATTGTCATCCTAAAAACAGAACTGTTATAAAAATTGTGAAAAATTTTCTGAATAGTTTTCATTTTTTAAAGTTTTTCAGAACATTCCCATTTGTCAAGATATTGGTTTTCAAGATTGATCTGAGTTTTGGAGAGTGAGAAGTGGCCCATAATTATCCACCCGAGACATGTCGTGATGATATTGAAAAGCCAGAACGAAAACTTACCAAAACTCATGTTTGAATTTTAACGAATTGTAATTTAATAGATACGCTCCACCCAGCTGTATTTCTTTTTGATGACAGCTCAAGGAGAACGAGAGTAAATTCTAGCATGTACAACATGTTATTTGTCTGACTACTTCTCATTTCTTTCCGATATATATTCATTTCCATCACTAATTTCGTGGGTAATTATGAACCACTAATTATGTTCTTCCGCCAAATCCAAACGTTAGTTCTGATATCTATCAATCTGCTATTTCGGAAGTTCCAAGCACATAAAAAAGTTGTTGCAATATTAACTACTCAATTGCAACCAAAGGTTAGCCACTACTCGTTCCAAAAATTTTCTCTATGAGGTACAGAGCAGTATATTTTTTATTAACGATAAAAGAAAACAATTCCTATCACACATATTTTCTTAATATGTCAAAATAATCACCTGTTTTACAGTCGGAGTGCAGAGTGCCGGGAAAAGAAGCATTCCCATGAACAACCAGGCAACAAGTACAAAAGTGTAGAACAGACATCTGCGGAACGCATATTGGAACTTTGGAGAAAGTTCAGAAGCTCGCATTCTTATGTATCTTTTGTGTTCGTGGTCGTCAGAGGTTAGAGGACTGATCAGAAACAAAACAGTTGGAGATAAAATGAGACTAGCAGAGACAACAACACATCAAATTTTGCCGTTGAGTCGGGAAAAATTGTGCTCCTGCTCTCGGAGCTCCCGGGAAGAAGATTTCCCTGTCCCTTTTTCTCTTTTTCTCTTGTCATTTACCCGAGCACTTTCTAGAATTTTTACACTGTCCTACGTCTTTCCGTTTGCCAAGATGCCATTCGGAATCCACGGCATAGAAGAAGAGAATCTATCTCTCATATTTTTCTCTGGCAGGTCGGTTTTATCTTCTCATGTTTTCTGGAGGGACCACAATAAGACGGGAGGCCATAGAGAAAGTAAAACACATTTTTTGATTGACTGATAGTGAACTGGAAATATGAGCTTGTTTTTTTTTAGTTTTGATGATTTTCTCTACGAACAAACCTGTATCATGTAATCAGATTGGAAATAAAAACTTGATGTAATACAATATTATATAATAAAATTCACGACAAACACATCAAAACATAGCGACTAAAATATACAGATATCAAGTACCGATAAGAATATGTTATAGGCATATAACGAAAAACTTCAAGGCAAATTATGATGGGTAGGACGGTACAAACTATCATGTGTGGCTGAGACTTTTTTCAAGAAATTTGAACGATGAACATTGTAAACAAAAGAAGAATGCTCTATAGGCGGATCGGGCTTTGGTTTTGGGGGCACTGAGCACACATTCAATTCAGATTCAGAGACATATCTAACGAGTTTGATCCAGTCAAAACATCGAGGTTTGATACTGTAGGAGAGCGGGTTTTGAAACCTCCCACGACCATTGAAACCTGAAAAGGATAGAAAAAATCGTTTGAAATTGAATCATGTGCCTACCTAAGTGTAGGTTCGATTTCCACGATGAACGTAATCTGGAGTACCCATTTTCTCGGATTTCTTCTACAAATGCGCACTTGACATCGGTTCCGTTGAACTAAAACATATTTCATACTTTGACTATAATCTAAGTTTTGAAAGTCTGGTCCACAGAGCCCAATCAAGAATGATCAGTTTCGAAATGGGACTACTTTCAAAATATGAAACTCACTCTCAATGTGATTCTTGCTCGTTTGTTGAAGCATAAAAACTTTCTTGACTGAGCGTGTTGTATTCGAAACTGCCCGTTCCATTCACCAACAATGTTCCAGTCAGCTGCAACACTTAGTTACTAGAGTACTGCAATTGACAGTGTCGAAAGACGAACTCACTAAGACAGTGTCTATCCGGAAAGCCTCGAGTGTTCACAGAGCCCAAAAACGATTGGAGCATTCCTTGGCTACATTCATTGAACAACTGCCAGTGAGTCTCTCCGATATGATGAACATTAGCTTTCATAGTGAACCGAGAACTGCAAAATGTAGGTTATGAATAAACACGGTATCGTTTCAAACTCACTAAGTTTGCCCCAACACGTTTGATAGCAAAAGAATGAGTATTGAATTGAGCATAGCTCACATGATCGACTTTGGTTACTTCAATGCAACTTATTTCGTTTTGTTTGGACTGACCTAGAATTTTTGGATGGATTAGAAACGGAAACGAATCTTTGAAAAACAAGATGTCTCACTTCACAGCTGGAGATTAGTCAATTTTTCTTAACCAAAAAAAACGGAAGCAATTCGAAAAAGAAGGGAAAATCAGACGATCAATATCCTGAAAGTATGGAAGAAGCCAGTAGACGAGAATCGGAAACAAGAATTTAATCAACTTTTTATGTCTAAACACATTGTAATTACAACTTGAAGTCCTCGGACAATTGTACCAAGAGAAATGGAAACGACTGGCGCGCAAGACAGTGCAAAACCAGAAAACCAAAACTATTGACTGGAAGTCATATTAAGATCAATCATATTCATAACCCAACTTTTTCAGTTGAGGAAAACTAAAGAATACAAAAGAAAGAAGAAGGAAGATAGTTAAAGTAACAAATATGTGTTTCAGAGTGTTGTTAGAAAATATACGGGTTCGTGTCCGTTTTTTCAACTTTTTCTTGGAACTGCACTGATTTAATTTTGATGTTTCCATCAAAACAAGTGCAAAATCTGACATTATAGAAACGAAAAAGTAACCAAGAAAAGTCCCGGATGCATGCTTCAAGAAATAGCGAATGATACAGTACTTCCAAAAAAAAAACCTTTACATTTTAAAATGGTGGCATCGGAGAAGGTCAATAAAGAATGAAAATCTGGTGAAACAACGATTATTTGGAAACTAAACCAAAAAGAAAACACCACAAATTTTTAACCATGAACGAAAGTTATGAGTAATGGGGGGAAATTACCAGAACTGCCGTTTTTTTCGCAGACGGTTTTACACAAAATAAGTTAACTACTCGGATACTTTGAATTGAAAAAGAATTTAAGAAATCGTTACGATGGTTTCTGCAATCGTCTTTTCGCCTTCGCGTCTGTGTATGTGTGGACAAGCAAACATATAGATTCGTGTGAAAATTACCAAGGACGTGCCGGAAGAGGAGGGACACATAGTCGACTCATTAATCAACACCACACCAGGGGGTCACAAAAATGAAATTACGAGTTTCACATACTGTTTCAAAATTTCTCAAGAGAAAAAGAGCTTCCTGATTTCGAACCCGTTGACGTTAGGATTCTCAAAGATTTGGAAGTTGAAACTTCTGTCCATTCAAAACTTCAAAATTCCATGAAACTAGATATAATTTAGAATTGAAGTTTCCTACATCAAATGTTAAACATCTCACAACATCCAAAAATGTGGGTTATACCTCCATAACTGACCTCATCCTCAAAAGTTCGATGAGGCGATGCGAGACGTAAAAAGTGTTAGTTTTCTTCTTTTTGAATGGTGTTCTCGTCTCTTCGTCATTTTTTTGCATATCAAATTATACTTGTAACAAGCGACGGCGTTGTTTGGGGGGGGGGGGGGGGGGG
>LR544903.1:0-21437 GCA_900536305.3 Caenorhabditis sp. 40 LS-2015 | reverse complement strand
GGGGGGGGGGTCAAGGAATTTCGATGAATCTTAATTGTATGGATTCAAAACTAAAATTATAGTTAATTATAGTGATTGGAAGGAAACTAGGGACAGATTATTTTGGATGTGTGGAACTATTGAAAATCAAATACTTGCAACAAGAATGAGAAATTTTTCAACCCATGTCATACATATTTGTGGAAAAAGGCGTGACCGAGTGTGGCCTTTGCGGAAAATGTTATCTGAATCACACAGTGCCGGGAGTAAAACAGAGAGAAAAGCGGCGGCGAGAAGATGTTTTAATCCCATTTGGAATTTATATATGGTTGACCCAAAGCTGATTGAAAATGATTAAAATTATGTTCATCCAAAACAGTGCCATCGGATCATTAAAAATACAATTTCTGAGATGTTTCAGAAGGCATATACATGAATTCATTTTAAAACTCTATAAAAAATTTAAACTATTTTTGATCCACTTCTCAGATACAGTAGCACGCTTTTCTTGTAAAACAAGAACACAAGATTTTCCTACGCGATAAGGTATATTTATTTCCATTGTCACCTTTCTTGCTGGCAGCGGTTTTTTTCAAGAGGATTGAAGATGAATGAGCCATTGTTCGTGCGTTCAGATCTGAAATGAAAAACATGACGTTTCTCTGCGTTCGGGGTGGATTTCGAATGGAAATGGAAAGCCGAAGGATTTGAAGCGAGTCTTCCCAGAAGCCAAAACGCAAAGAATTATCGTGCTTTCCTTCTGTCATAGTATTGTAGACAACAATGTTATTTTATATGCGTACTACCAAAGTCACACCCCGCATGTCTTTCTGAATTAGTTTTCTTGTGGGCGAGCAAAAAGGATTTTGTGAGCTAAGGTGCATGAAAAGCGAGGTGTGGGTTTGTTTTGGGAAAGAGACAAAAAATCAACATTTAGAGATAATGGATCTTTTCTTTTTCAAAACTAATCGGAGCCCACATTGTAAAGCTGGAAAAAATTGACACTCATGACGTGTTTGAATACCATTCAGGAGCTCGTCAACAGAGCTCTGTCTGAAAAGAATGGAATGTGCGGGTTCGTGGAACCCAAATTCAGACGCCTCTACCAAAATCAAAACTACCGTGAAGACTAATGAATGGATGTTTCTTGAAAACCTGAATGAGGCAGTTGAAGACGGAGAAAACGGGAACACTCGAGTCACGATTAATGGCAAAGCGTACCAGCTCAGACAGGGATGCCCGCCGCGTGGCAGTTTGCGGCGTTGGAATCCTCGCAAATCTGCTGCAACGATTTTGCAGCCGCGAAACGCCACTCGGTGAGCATCCCAGCACACGATAATCCACCTCCTACAATCCAATACTCATCAGTAAAATCGTTGCAACCTCGTACGAGCATTGCTTCACGCGCTATGGGCGTGCGAGGATTCTAGCTGTCAAAATCCTCGCACTTTTGAGTGGCAGCGCCTGCCACACGCGGGCATCCCTGAGCTCAGAGGTGAGCAGCAATCCCTGAATTTCTGATTACGGCAACTATTTTTTCAGGAGTCGTCTACAAGAAAAACAGATTGATCGTGATGACTTGCGACGAAAATGGCGGGGCCCTTCCGTCACCATCCAAATACTCGGTCGGCATGTTTGCTACTCGACTATAAAGATAAGCACCTTTGATTGGAGAATAATGAATCTTCAATGTTGCCTGAGTTTCTTCGTTCCCATGATTAAGATAAACCATAGAGTCTCAAAAAGCTTGTTGTTGACGAACACTCCACAGCCCGGGCCTGTGATTTTGCAAATAAGAATATTATTTGACATACATAGTATGACGAAAGAAGTGTGTCGTGAGGTCTATTTAGTTGCCGGATACCACAACATGGCGGAAATTTTTCTCTGCATCTAGTTACACTTGAGCTACCATTACAACTCAGTTTTTGAATCACTCGTTGCTACCAGTCAACATGCCTACCGTCCATTGACTAGCTTATAATCATACTTTTGAGAAAAAGGTTAGACGTTTTAGTGCCATATGCAGTAAATCACAACTATTTCAACGAAAGTTAGATAGCATATATCTAGGGTTGTTCAAGACATTTCTTGAGCCTGACAGCTATGAAAGAATGCCAAAAACAATAAAAACCATACACAACTTTCAAGGTCTCACAAATCCATCACAAAATTCAAATTGTCATGAATTCAAATGATGGTGCGTTTTGAACCTTTTAAACAGGTGTTTCGGCTCAAAAGATTTTGTAAAACTTTCACACTTCTTGTGATACCTTTTTACTCACTTGTTTTCGATTCTCTTTCATAAATCCTGTAATAAAAAAACTCTCTTCTAGTTTTGCCCACATTTTTCTCCTAAATTCCAAATTTGAACAATTCAGCTCGTTCATCTTTAGACGTTTTTTGTGTCAACACTTGCATGTATTTCCAAGTTATTTTGTTTAAAAAACTAACCATGCGTGCTTTTATCGCAGGCGTGCTTGTATTACAGATTTTAAGGTACATGAAAACCTCTATCAATTAATCTATCAATTTTGACCCAATCAATTTTTGCTCAAGTCGGCCAATTTCCTATTTTTAATCATACTTCTCCATTTCATCTTTTACCGGAAATCTCATTATTTTTTCTGATTTCTGCCCTTTTCCTCATTACTTTTTCTTCTTGTGTGCCTGCTTTTAATACCGATCTTTTTTTTAAATGAATGAAAGTTTCAAATTTTAATTTCGAAAAAACCATTACGGCTGCGACTTTCAGAGTGAAGTAACGGATTATGAATGAAACTGAGGAAGTTTTCGGGTCTCTTAAACTTTTAGTAGTCATTCTACTATTGCACGATTGCAAAAACATGACGACAGGAAAGAAGACTGAAATTGATGATGAGTGATGAACACGGCTTCTGATTTTTTGTTTATTGACATCTGGTACACCCGTACAGCAGAATTCATTAATAACGTGCTCAAATTCAATTAATTCATTGTTTTACAACCAAGAAGTTCAACTTTGAGTACATAAAGTGTGTGTGTGTGTGTGTGTGTGTGGGTTATACAGTACCCGAACAGATGGAATTCAAAATCGTAGCGGTTCGAAGAAGAATGTGCAAGAATGTGAACGTCATCAAATAGAGAACAAAGTGTGAATTGAGAGAAGCGTGACAGAAGAAAAGAAATCACCAGAACAATACAAAATCAAGTATACAGTGAAAACTGAAGTAAGTAATAAGATTCAAGTTTTGAGGGAGAAAGAGGGTGAACTGGTCAAATTTCAATTAATAACGTTCAAGAAGCAGAAAACAAGAGCTATGAAAACAGCGGAAAGTGTTCTCTCGTTTTCTGATGAATTCAGATACAATCCGCTATTTCTGAACTTTTCAGCAAAAGTATTGTTTGGATAGACAAGTTGATCATGGTTGCGATTGTGGTTGGATCCATCTTTGTGGTGGTGGTGATGGTGATGTTTCCTATAAAATCTCGACTAGATAAACTGAAATTTCATTGATTTGTTCACACTTTCACAGTCCTATAGATATACCTTCCGGAATCGGTAAAAGTTTGTCATCCGAAGGTTCACATAAACCATCTCTTTAGATAAAAACTACAACAACTCTGTTGGTTGTTCTACAATTCACGAACCAGGAAATTCACACCCCCATTCAAAAAAGTTCCTTGAAAAAGTCAGTCTTCTTTTTCCTTGCCAGTTTGACCACTCACTTTCTATGCATGGAAGGGGTGATTTGAGTGGTCGTTGTAGTTGTGCTTGTCGTCGTCGGTGAGCGGCACACATCACATTCACATTTCTGAATGTGCTCAAATGCACACGAACCGCCGGCACTGACCTAAAATTTTTGCATTCCAGATACAGTATTCGGATGATCCAGTACCTGTCTGATTGATTCGTCGGCAACATAATAGTCTTGATAAGAGATACAGCGTATGGTGTGCTGTACTATGGCGGGGTCCCCTCTGGAAACGGAGAAAATTATTTTCAGAAGTGATAGGTTGATACTAGAAATTTGAAACTGATGCGCATCAGAAGCTGAGCAATGACAGATAATTACAGAATAGTTTCAGCAATACCACTCAGAAAAAAACGATCTAGAAATTTCATTATGAAATATCGGACGGTATATCTCTAATCACCGAGCCTCAGTTTCTCGTTGTGAACAACCTACCCATTTTTCTCATAGACGTTCAAGCAGATAATAAGAGAGCTTGGATCCCGGTAGGCGCATTCGATAACATCCTTGAAGCAGTGCTCATAAGTTGAACGAGCCTCAACACAGTAGGTGCAGTTAACAGTAGAAGAGAGTGGGACAAATTGTACCGCTGCTGTCAGCAGACAAATAGCTGCACAGTCCATCTGAAACGAGTTAGAGTTCATTTCTCGGGCTTAGATCAAAGAATCTCTGGTTTCTCTTTCGATGCAAGAGGCGTGAACTCCGGAAGTTTTCAAGATAAAAAGGTAGAGAAGGGTAAGAAGGGGTCTGGTCATGTGTAAAATGAGGTTTAAGTGTTTGTGTTTGCCATTCCGGATATTTGGCAAGGTAGCCTTATAGTCATTTTTGCAGATCTAGGGGGAAGGACTTCTGGTAAAACTTTTGAATACACCTAAACAAATTCACTAACATCAACAAAACATTGCCCATAATTATGTGGGATGGCGAATTATGCACGGTAGAAAAGGTTTGTAATACTGTGTGTCCAATTGAAAAAATGAAGTCAGAGGAAGGTAGAGAAGTAGTAAATAGAGGAGACGGATGAAAAAAAGAAAAAAGAAGAGGTTATGTGAAACAAATCAGTGATCAAAAGAGAAAATGTTTTTGTAGTAAAATTGTTCAAAAGGAACGAAAGTGAAATATAGGTGAGTTAGAATTTAGAATAATTTGAGTTCGAGTAAATTTCTAATACCTGTGTTGTTAGCGTTGTTGCAAATCACAAAATTGGACTAGAATCCGCAACTGATGAAAAGCTTCAATGTGAGAGCGAGAACACGTGATTTAAAGTTTTAATCTAAAAAAGAGCATACCGCAAAACATTCCATTGAAAGCAAAAAAAAACGGTTGTTTTTCTAAATGTACAAACAACATTTAACTGCAAAACCAAGATCCGTCTCCTTGCTTCACACTAAACACACATGATAAATAAATAATTGAATTGGTGGCCAAACGGAAAGAAACTGAAAAGAAAACTTTGAAACTTTGAAAAACGCTAATGATGTTCGGAAGTTTCTAAATTCGAAAGGCGAATGTTTTTTCTCAATTTTGGTTTGAAGAACTGAACTATTTTCGCCTGTTCTTTTGGATCAGTAGAAACATAGAAACAAGGACAAACTGATATCGTTCTATTATATATTCACATCTCTCTTTTTGATACTATTGTGTTTTGTTTCAATCATCAAAAAAAACCAAAAAACGGTTCCCTTTTCGTCTATTCACTTTTCTCGCTCTTTCTACGTTGTCCCTCTTTCCACAAGTTTCAATTTACACTGAAATTTTAATGATACGCCATCGAGAACAAGATGTCAGTGAAGAAAGAAGAAAGAGATGGGTAAGACAATGAATGCGTGAGAGGTCATCAGTAAGAATTGAAGTAGAAACGATACCACTGAAAAATGTGTGTTGCTTTCTTCTCGGCGGGAGAGCAGAAGGAATGAGGTCGAAAGCCTCATTTTGGTCTTATAAATAGAGGACAAGAATTGGAGCAGCAGAAGGGTTTTAGCTGATTAAAAAAACCTAAAAGACAGTCCAAAGAAGCACTTAGGTTCTCTCCGAAAAAAAAGAACAAATTGAAAAAGGAAGGCAGTTTTTTTCGCCATTGAGTTCTTTTACACAGGGGATTGTTACCGTTAAAATATAAAAACTTGAAAAATACTTTCATAGTAATACTTTCATACTATTTTATTGCAATCAGTGGCACAGCTTTGGTGTCTATCCGAAATGATCAAAGTTTTAAACAATACTAAAATCTACGAAAAAGAGACTAACGCAACCGTTAAACCACTAAACGACAATTAAAATCAACGGGTCAGAAGAGACACTGACTTTTTACGAGGTGTTCTGTGAAGAGAAGAAGAAGAGGTTACATGTCTGCAGACACCTGCCTGTGACTACTTTTGTTACCTTTGTAGGGTCACTTGTTTCACATTTCGGGTCGGACAGAAAAAAAGGATAATAAATGATCGGACCTCTTTAAGACTCGAACAACTGAAAAGAATGTTCGGACATGGGAGGAAAAAGAAGAAACAGTATTCAAATTTGTTAAAGTTTTAAGATGGTTCTGACAAAAAACCCTTCAAACTTATTGTGACAACCTGGGAACCTAACGATTATCAGAAAAAATCTACATTTCAGATGTCTGAAAAAGTTGAAATTCGATGATAAGTCAAACATGAAATAAAGTGGATAAAATTCATTTTCTTGTGTTATAGGACAAGTTGGATAATGACCAGTTTCAACACCTTCCAGTTGATTTTAAATTTTTTCTGACCTAGAAAAAAGACAGTTTTTGCATTGTTAAATCAATTTTCTAACAGAAATTAACATATGGAGCAATAGAGGATTCAAATAAAATACATTTCGAAATGCATGATCTGGCCTCCTCCCTCCTCATTCATGGAACATCTGCTTCTTTCTCGTAGCACAGGAAGAAAAGGAAAGGCTACTTGCTCTTTTTGCACAAACTATATTCTCATGAGAATATATGAAAATAGGGCAAATGTCTATACGAAAAGAATAAGGCCCCGTCGCTGAACAGCAAAGAAAATGAATGAAGAAATTTTGGAATCGTACTAATCGTTAACATTTCCTCGGCCGACTAATATGCAATTTTTCTGTTTTTCACATTCTGAATAAAAAACAAAGAAAGACGTCTAAGGATGCAATTCAAAAATTTGAAATTGCAAAACCAAAGAGAGCAATTTAAAATTATAATCTTGAATGAAAATTTTTACATGCAGATTTTTTTTATGTAGCAGAGATGTGCGGTTATTCTCGAAGTCAAACTCGAAATCCGGAAAATGAAAAGACAGCTTTTGATACGGAATTCGGAATCCAGAATACATAAAGAATTTCCGGTTCTGTACTGAACCCTGAGTAAACTTTCGTTCACTAAAGGCACTGGCATGTAGAACTACTGTCACTTTTTAGGGTTTTGACACTTTTTACCTGCTAGTTCATAATTTGGCAGTTCCTAATAAGGAACGAAAATGAATATATGCATAGAAAATTTTCACACTTTTGAACGAAATGCGTGTATGAGAAAAAGGGAACTGAAGTTTGAGACGGGTGGCCCTGGGATAGGGGGTGAGTAAACACTGCCCGAAGAAACTGCCTGGGAACATGAGAAGAGGCGTCGTGAGTGATGATGTGTTTCTCATAATTTATACTCCTGAGGGATTTGTGGAAAGAATCGTTTTTGAATCTTCTATTTTTTGAAGTTTTGACTTTTGAGAGTATACCTGAACAAATTTAACATGGATGGGAAATTCAAGCCCTTGAAAAAAGAACTTACGGAAATTGAAAAAAATAAGTAACATGTTACTCGTTATACTAGATTGTAAAGTTATCGCAAAAACAGCATAACCCTTCTTTTCTTCGAATGAGGAATATATAGAGAGAGAGAGAGAAAGAGAGGGGCAGATGGGAAACAAAAACCCGCCCCTTTGGGACTTTTGGGGGTATCGAAGCTCTCAGAATCCAAGAAAGAAACAACAAGAAACAAGCACTGAGAGTTGAGGAAATGAGGAAAATGCTGGATATGAGATTGAGACACTAAAAAGATTTCAATAGTGTCCTTGGATTGCTCTTCCAATAGGGAATTGACAGCTGAGAGAGAAAGGAAAAATGAATGAGAAACACAATTGTAGTGTTTCTTTTTCGATTGAAGATAATGGGAAATCTATGGAGAGCACTCTTATTATATTAGTTCCTATTGGGAAAATCTATACAAATTTTTGTTCATTATTTGAAAAAGAAAAAAAGGAGAGCATTGAGTACAAAAGAAAAAATGAGATTTACATCAATTCGTGCGTGAATTTGCTTACCATCAAAATAGGAAATTAAACTGGAAACTAAAATATTAGTGAAATTAAAACATCATTCAAATGAATAAAAAAGTTCAACATTAGTTTTTTTTTTCTTTCCAACCAGAGAGCACACACCAAATTCTGACCACAACATTTGCTATTACAGAGAAAATAAAAGTGAACTCTAATTCTACAGTAATTCGACCTATGAAACTTGAATAAAAGATTAAAGGTTGTCTCATTGGAATTCCCCGATTCCGAAGACGCGTTCTAATTGAAAATCGGTCACTTTCACACCTTTTACAACCCTATTATGGTATTACTTTCTTTGTGAAGAAGACCTATACGAAACAAGGCGACGAAAATAATTATGGATCTGAAAAGGGGAAATAAATGTGTTGAACACTTACATCGTGTAATTAAAACTATTAGACAGAGAAGTACGGAAAGCAAGCGTACGAACGAAGGTCGGGGGTTTTCTTTTATAAGTAGGACCACCTCATATATCATCAAGTTGTTGTAGGATGAGTCACCTCATTCTCTCGGATCACCGGATTTTTTTCCCATCCCTCTCTGGTACACATGGAGTTCAATGTGTCTCGCATGGACAATGACAATGATGATGAGGATGTTGATGACATTGAGAAATGTGTGTGTGCTTGTGAAATGAATAGGGAAAGAGAGAATGGTTTCTTTGCACCACCCATGTAGTAAGAAAAATGATGAGAAAAAGGGAAAATGTAGCACGTGTGAACCATCTGCACCTCTACTCCGTTCTCATCTCGTTTTCTTAACGACCCTCATATTTTCTCATTTGCTGTCGTTTCCTTGTTTCACCGGATCATTAACCACGCTTTTCAATCTAAATGTTCATCATCACGAACAATTCTCATGATTTTTATTCATTGCTTTCCATCTTTTCAAGTAGAGGTAAATGAAAAGGTGTTACTAAAAACTACGTCCTATGATAGTTTTACACCAATCGAGACTTCTCCATTTAACTGATCAAGTGTTAAGTACTCTCATTTATCACTTTGCTTTCATTTTCTTTCTGGCAATTGTATTTTGGTGGTTTCTAATGGTTTTGAGGAGCTCAGAAAACATCATGAAATGTGTGAAAAACAAACAGAGTTTAAAAAATACATGTGAATATTCAAGGACAAAGTTTACAACGAAATAAACTCCAGTTATTGAAAATCAACGGACTTCTTAAAATGCACCCTGGATTTGAATTCTTCATAATTTTGATAAAAGTTTCAGAACAGAAACGTTGCAGTATTTCATAAAGTTTAGTTTTTGATGTTCAAAAAACTTTCGATTTTATTGTATTCAATACATATACTATCAAAACTTGCCATCAATTGACAAGTGCTCTCATTTATCATTAAATCTCTTTTCCCGATCTTACTTCACTCTATCCCATCCCGTAGATTTTCAAAACAGATGCTTCACTCATTTCATTTAAAAAACTTAATTAATATGTGAAAACTGAAGGAAAAAAAAAACAAGAACCGTAAATTGTGATAAGAATACAATATTAAAAGACAAAATGATTATATATATGATGAAAGAAGTCTTCATGAATGAAGATCGATTCTGAACTCTCTGGTCACAAACGCTCCTGGATTGGCAATCTCCATCACGAAATTCTCCCGATTGAATTCAAAGTCAAGGTCTTCTGGAGAGAAGTCGTCAAGGAAAATGTGAGCGTTTCTCGGGTAGAATTTGGCTCCACGAATGACAATCTTGTCAATATAAACATCACTATCGAACTTTCCATTTTTGTCAAGATTCTTGTTAGTGATGGTGTGAAGGTAGTCGTGCTCTCTGTAAAACAACATTTAGAAGACATAGTTTGATTAAATTGGAACCTCTTGAATGTGAATCCCCAGTATGCGTAGTCTCCTTGTTCGTAAGAGTATGACTCTCCATCATCCAAATAAATGGTTCCGTTGGCAAAGTCTCCTTTCTGGTTGACAGCAATGTAGAGAGTGATTGGTTGCTCGTGGTTGTCTTTGGTGGTCAATTTGACTTCCGACAACTTCGGAATGATGGTTCCTGAAAAACTTCATCGATGAAAAACTTCCTGTTGGTATTTCCACTTTGGTAATATTTCAGATAATCGGATGAATACATAATTTGTTGCAATTTTTACCTCCTCTATGATAAAGTCCAATAGTGTTCAATTCAGCAGGAATTTGCACAGCTCCTGGAGATGGTCTTGCTTTGTGAGTCTCCCAATCATACCAAACTTGTCGCTTTCCCGGCAGATAAATAGACAACTCCTTGACTTTTTCCTCAAGAACGGGTTTGACTAAAAGGGCATTTCCAACCATCCACTGTCTGTCCTCATCCCAAGATGGTTCATCTTCAATAAACTCCATCCAAAATGGTCTCATCACTGGCTTTCCGGTTTTCGCGTGCTCATAAAACAAAGTGTACCAATACGGAATAAATGCATAACGGTTCTTGATGGCGTTTCTAATAGCGTTAGTGGTGTTCTGAAAGTTTTAACATTGATTTAGTTTTATTTGATGATATCACGTCTGCAAACAGCCACGGCTCGCGTCTCTTGGTATCTTGATGAGAGTGTCCTCTGAAGAAAGGTTGGAAAGCACCGGCTTGGTACCATCTCACTAAAAGCTCCTCATCTGGATTCCCAAAGAAACCACCAACATCAGCACCAACAAATGGGAGTCCAGCAGTAGAAAGAGAGAGGAGCATTGGGATCGATTGCTGAATACATATACGGTTTAGGGAACCACGAAGAAGTCTTCAAATTACATAATACCGTACATCCTCTAATAGGCCGGCACTTCCTTCTTGTCACTTCAACCAAGTTCATCTCGGTTCATGTAATAACTAACAAAAAAGTGGTCAGAGACAAAAGTGTTCCTCATGATGTCCAAAACAATTTTTCAGTTTACCACCTGTTTGTTACGAAAATCGAACAAAATTCGGTGGAAGTGGAGAGAAATGGGTGCCAGTCTAAAAGAAATGCACTATATTGCATCATGAACCAGACCTTGAGATGAGCCCAATCAGCTTTGTTGTCTCCGGTCCATACTGCAGCGGTTCTCTGAGACCCAGCAAAGAACGAACGAGAAAGAACGAATGGTCTGGCTTCGTTATTGCTTCTCGCTTTCAATCCCTCAAAAGTTGAGGAATGTTGATGGAATCCATAAACATTGTGCACATCTCTGTGTTCAAATCCATCATGATGCTTGGCATCTTTATGCATGGTAATTTCTGGCCCGTTAAACACCGACGGCTCATTCATGTCATTCCAAATGTGTACATCCTTGCTGGTTCCCTTATACTTGACGAATGAAAACTGCTCAGACCACCATTTTCGAGCCTTTGGATTCAGGAAATCAATGTAAGTGGAGTCTCCTGGCCAGCAGTTTCCTTCATAGATGGCATCTTTGGCGTCTTTAACAAGGTATTTCTGTAAATTACACCAATCACACCGGTCAGATTTTTTGAAAGCTCACGTTTTTCTTGGCCTCTTTGTAGATGTAGTATTTTGAATCTTTTTTGATATGAGGGTCCACGATTGTCACAAGCTTTCGGTTTTGATCAGCCAAATCCTTAACCATTTCCTCTGGATTTCCAAAAGTGTCCTTGTCAAAAGTGAAGTATGCTTTCTTATCAGTGTGCTCAATATCCAACCAAAGAACATCCAATGGAATATCATTCTTCACAAATCCCTCATGAACTTCCTTCACATCCTTCTGATCTTTGTAATTCCATCTAGATTGGTGGTATCCGAGAGCAAAAGCGGGTGGAAGAGGAGTGACTCCGGTGAGCGCGGACAACTGACGGAAAATGTCGTTTGGTTGTGGTCCGAGAGTGATGAAAACGTCAATAAGACCCGATTCGGAGTAGAACCGAGCGTTATGTTGTGGGACTTGTCTTGGTTTAGTGTCGGCATCCAGGACTTCTTTAGTGAGTCCTCCTTTGTCAGCAGTTGTTGGCTCGATGTCAACCCAGGTTTCAGCAGCGTTAAGCCACAGGGCTCCAACTGATCTTTTCTGATTGACTCCTACCAAATATGGAATCGAGCCGTAGAGAGCCATCGGAGAGTTGGTTTCATATTCGAAGACGTCTAAGTTGTAGAGACGGTATGGTTCGTAAGTTCTGCAAATCTCAGATAACCATCACTTTTAAACAACTTGAAATACACATACTAACTTTCTCACAGTCCAGTTCACAATTACTTTTAAAACTTGTGTGTTATTTTGTTCACCAGGTTATGAGCTTAAATAGTTGCTTACCTAGTATCTCTCAACGAATAACTCTCGGCGTGCTCTGGAATTCCAAAAATATGCTTGGCTCCAACAAAAGCGATGTCCACTCCAACTGACGAAGAGCCATGCGGCTTGGTATCCTTGATGTCCTTCCAAGTCTCCTCCCAGAACCCTTTTTCTCTATCTGTTAACAAAACCTTCTTCTTGAACGATTCAAAGTAGAGGGTTTCCTTGGCATTTATAGATGATACAATTTTATCTTTGACGTAGAAGTCGACACGGAATGGTTTGTGCTGAAGTACAACACGATTTCCATCAGTCGTCAGAATTTTTGTTGATGTCGCTTCTTCTTTGGTTTTTTTGACTCTGAAAATTCATCATAATGTAAATGATTCTGTGTGAAACGAACTTTTGTTGCTTTGGCTCTCTATCAACCAGTGCTTCCAATGGCTGGTATCTTTTTCTCAAGGCTCCATCATTTTCGTCAACCACAACTCTCACTGTTGAATCTTGAAGAGTAACGATGCTCAGTTTCAGTGTGGTATCTTTGTTCTTGATGAGAGCGTGAAGTCCGGTGTCGTTGATTTTGATCGAATCACTAACCACTTCATAGCCGGTTGGAGACGTAACCGCTCGATGACGCCTAGAAATTTTTTTGGTGCGGGTAAAACACTTCCTTCTTTTGAGAGGAAGAAAATGAGAAAAGGAAACCTGTTTTGTTCGATGCTAACTAAAAAAACACGAAGGTTTGTACACGTGTCATATTTGGGTTTTCTATTCTGGAAGTGAAAGTTTCGGGGGAAGTTGATTAACTCGTTTCAAGAAAAAAACAGTAACATTATTACTCCGTTGTTAACGAGCTTTCAGTGTAAATTCGCACCAAACAATTCAAAATCTTAAAATTTTCAGTTCTTTGACTTTCTAATATGGAAACTTCACTCACTTGCAGAATCCTGATTGTTCACAAGTTTTGAAATTCTGACGATCCACTGCATTTAGTACTCCTAATAGGAGACAAACGGTCAGTAGCCGCCACATTACCTGTAAAATCTTAAGCATAGACGGAATTGAACATTGAGAGAAGCTAAACAAAGAGTAGGTGTTCACAAACAGTGACACGTGTACAACAGTAAATGAGAAGATGACGGCAGAATATAAGACACATTGCAACGAGAGAAGACATAAATGTATATGCATCGTGCGAGAAGATGTCAATGTCCATGACCTGACGATGAATGGGCGGTGCGATGTGGAGAGACGCAGATTGCGCGTTTCGGAACAAGCGCCGATGTCTTGATGAGTTGGAAGTATTAGGTTGGAAAGGAGATGTTTTCCAATAGTGAATTTTTTTCTGGCGGATCAGAGGAAAAAATCAAAGAGAGTTACTGAACATGATCACAATATGTCTATGAAGCTGTTTTTTTTTTGATATCGGTCTTAGTTTTGAATTTCAATAAAACTAGATACCATCAATTCAGTCGACGTGATTTGTTCTTAAGAAGATAATCGTATGAAAGCAGTGCGATGACCGAATACAGACCATGTTCTGTGAAAAGGCTCCTTCCATGAACAACAGCCCAGTATATTTGCATCTACTCCATTTTGACAAGATATTAGATATTAAATGAAATAGTCCAAAACTCAAACACCTACCTGTAATCCAAATATACGGTAAAATTTGTAGCATAAAAATTAATTGTGATCTTAATGAATTTTCAAAATAGTTTCTTTCGAAAATTCTCTTCCAAAATAGCAAGATGTTTTTTATTTTGGACGATAGAAATTGAATTTTCTGAACAAAAAAACTGCATGACGCTCTAGAATAAAACCGAGTTCCAAGTGTCCACTCGTTCACCTTGAGAGATTGAGATCTGTAGATAACAATGTCTTATGTAACCATAAAAACACCTCATCTTGTTTATGATTTTAATCTGAAATGGTTTGAGTGAGTGCTTGTTATCAGTTTCACAAATAGTAGAGTCTGCAAAACCAGCAAAGTTACAATCTGAAATCCTCAAATCTTAAACGCATGATGTTTATATGTGTATTCGTTTATTTATTTCGAAGATAATTCAAAGGTGAAAGAAGGGACAAAGTAAATGGGTGGAAACGAAGGTTTCACCCCCAAGTATTTATGAATCCAATAAAATTCCAATTTTCCACCCTGTTTTTTCTTCTATTGAATTCGCATGAGATTTTATGATTGTGTTTGATGTGAAACAATAAATCTCAGATTCCATTTGAAGATTACACCACTTTTTCAATGGGCGGAAGTGTCAAGACATTGATCATAAATCATGTTTGGAAGAATGTTTAGAATTGACGTGGAGGTCGAAGCGAAGCACAGAAAAAAGAACATACCTGTTGGAACTGTGAAAATTTGATACATTTTGATACAGACTTCCCTCGCGAATCCAAAACAAAATGGATTTCTGATATCGCTTTTCTTGAAGCGAAGTCTGTTCTGAATATAAATATGTGCATTTATACAACGTACCAATAGTTCAAACGCGCGAGTGAAGAATCCAAAATTCTGAATCATTAAAGGAGGATTCCGACAAAAAATTGTTTTTGCTTTAAAAGATGTATTTGAGTGTGCTGATTCCGAAAATCATAATGAAAACGCTCAAAAATGTTTCTAAACACCCGAAAAACCGCCTCAAAGAGGCCATTTTTGAAGAAAGTTGCCCCAGTTGGCCACAACGGTTTTTGTCCATTTTTCGCCGTTTTTTCGAAAATTTTTGAACTCAAACATAAAAAAAAACAATGAAGGAATGATAAATTGTCAATTTCAATTTAAAAAAATCGGAAAAAACGACGAAAAATGGCAAAAACTGTTTTGGCCAACTGGGGCAACTTTCTTTAAAAATGGCCTCTTTGAGGCGATTTTTTGGGTGTTCAGAGCAGTTTTTGAGCGTTTTCATTATGATTTTCGGAATCAGCACACTTGATTACATATTTTAAAGCAATAAAAATTTTTGGTCGGAATCCTCCTTTAAAACCACAATAATATGCATTTTCTCTCTCCCTTTTTCTCACGCAACGGAGATGGTGAGGAAAAGCCAATCGTGAGGAAACCAGTCCGAAAAAAGCGATGGTCATGGCATTAACCGTCAGCCCAAAGCTTTTGCCGCAGTTGAAGCTGACGACATTTTCCTTGCTATCCCTCAATCTCCTCCGGCTATATCTCGTTCATCCTTTTCCTCGTAGACTGTAGAGAGAGAGTGAGAGAGAGAGATTCCTTCGTGCCTCATCGTCGTCGTCATCCTTCGGCCCCTCACTATCCAAAACGCATTCAGCTGAGGGGGCTTCATCGTCGTTTCGCGTCTGTGTGTGTGTGTGTCTGCCTCTGCTGTTGATCGTCTTAAACACAGAAAGTCATTCGGTTGGCGATCCCTCCCCCTCTATCCCGGTCCAGCAGCATCGTCGCTTTTCCCACCAGTCGGTTTTCTTGAATTGACGTGGTTTTCGAAATGCGTCGAGAAGAATTCACTTTTCTTCTTTTATTACTGTCCGGCACAAATGCACAGTTTGGTGAAATTGCTTCATTAGCAACATCACTTCTTGGTGGTGCTCTTGGTGAGTCTTCATGTTTCAGGTGATAAACCTATTGGTCTAGTAATCGCTAGTCTAGGTCTAGTAAGATACAATTAGGTGAGCAGATGAATCTTGAGAAACTTGAATGTACTTTGACTCCATTGACAAAGATTGTCATCTTTTAAGTAATATCTATTGTTTTCCAATCAAATTTAAAAAAAAAGAGAATTTCCGAAACAGTTTTTGGAATTTCACTGAACCAAAAGGACCAGTCCTTTAGAGCCCTTCACCCTTTAGCCGTTGAATTTTTGTGCGCTGATGTTAAAAAAAGCTCTTAAAACGTTGCACTGACGGAAACTGAATAGTTTTAAGCCCGCATGTGCTTATCGTTTGGCATATCAAAAATCATAATAGTCGGGCATTATTAGTACCTGAATTCGAATAACTGTATAAAACTGTTAAAGCACGTTATTTGCATAGAAACTATGTACTTTTATAGATTTTGTCGGTTTTCAGTCGCCATTTCTCTGAAGTTTTATACCCGCACATTGAACAAATTCATGTAAGAGTTAGTGTGCGATCGAAAAGCTTCGAACTCGTTCACGGGAATCATCTGATGCTCAGCATAGATTTTTAGATTAGATTTTGGAATGGTGGTACTTAATGCTCAGTTACCGATTCCATACTGGACTCAAAAAAACATACGAAGATTTAATCAACAAACTTAATTTTCAAACTCCGAACGAAAATTTCCTAATTATCGCCAAAAGTCATTTTCTGACAGAGTATTTGTTCTGGAAGCTACATCTAAACACGTACCTTGAAACCAATTAGCAGTGATCAATGTACAAACACCGTTTTTCATAAACTGCCCCACGTAGCCATTTTGAAGCCTAGATCATTATCCAATCTTTTTTGCCCATGTCCGCGGACAACGCAATATCCGACTGTCCATCTATCGCTTTTTTCTTATCAGATATTCTATTCAATAGTCTCTTTTATCTTGGATTGCGCGATCCTGCCACCTGTTCTGTCTGCCATCTTCATCCTCTTTTTTGCCCTAATTCTCTTCTTCTTTCTCTTCTCCCCAAAAAGTATGTGTATACGCGATTGCCGAAAAAAAAAACAGAGAAACGATCACGCAAGAACAGGAATCGGAATTCATTAGAATAGTGATGCTAGTGGATATCTCTGTCGCGCAACATTCATTCACAGATGGGAGACAGAAATAAAGTAAGAGTGTGCCGAAATCAAGAAATGAAAATAAAACGAATTTGTCTGTTTTTTTTTTTGATCGAATAGTTGTACCTGTTTCAACGGGAAAAACAAGTTTTACCATTTGCATATCATTATTCTGGGTCGCACTTGGAATAGAAGACATCAGAAAATCTGAACTTTTACAGGAAATGGTGCGGGAATTGGAGCGCTTGCAGGAGCAGGAGCAGCTGGAGCAGGGGCAGCTGGTCAAGCTGGAGGAGCACTTGCACAAATTGGACAGTGTGAGATTTTACTCAAACTTTTGAGATGAAAACAGAGTTACCAACATTCTCCGCACTCATCCGTTAGAAAAAATAGAACCGTTCACAACAGAGATGTGCGCAAAATTTCAAATCTCGTTTTCTGTACATATTCCGTGGTTGGTCTCATTTCGTTTCCCAAACAAAAAATATTGTCTAGGAAGTTTCATTCCGTTTTCCGATTGCCATTAAAATATTTACTTGCCGTATTTCGGATTAAATTTTGAATACTGTATTACGTTCAAAACATTTTTGCTCTCTTGAAAAAAACCCTGGCAATTAAAAAGAAGTCAAACATTGCAACAAAATCTTAACATTTGAGATGAAACTCGGAGAACGATGACAGTTCACTGGTCTTTATAGTAAGAACCTACGGCATGACGTTACGTTAAAAAAAAATCCATTTTCCGGATTCCGGATCTCGTTTTGAAGAAAATATCATTCCGGTCGTTGATTTGTAGTATACCAACTCGCACAAGGAGCCCTTCAACTCACTGGAACTGGAGTCGGTGTTCTCAATCAAGCCTCTGAGGGTAACTGGTTTCCGGCAGTCTTGGAGCAAACAGCGAAAAATTCTCGTGAGTGTTTTCTCTTCTTTTTCTAAGAACGTTACAAATTTTGCTGCGGTTACAGAAGCCCTTATGAAGCAAGGAGGAGGTAATGGTCTCAACCTTGGAGCTCTTGGTCCAGCGCCTGGAAAAACTGCTGGAGGAATCGGTCCGGAATTCGGGACCAGCTTCCCAGCACCAAACATTGACGATTATGATGAGAATGCGGAGATTCCGGGTGTGACTGAGAAAAAGACACCAAAGGCGCCAGATGGTCTTGTTGATATTGAAGATGAAGACTATGAAATCGAAACTACGAAAGCGACAACTACGACCACGGAGGCTGCAACCACAACAACAACTACCGAGTTGTTCCCAGACGAAGTGAGTTATCTACATTCAATGAATGGAGAATTCCGGTGATCTGGCGAAAACTTCTCGTAAATTACATCATACTGACTATGATTTTTTAAATTCTAATCTCAAACCAAAGTCGGTAAATATCAAATCTGACAATATCATCAAGGTGAAAATAGTTATACAATTACCCGTTAATAAGAAACCAAAGACGGTTACTGTTTTTTGTCAAGGGACATATTTTGTCCCAGCTTTTTATCGAATAGTTGAATTTTAGGAAGAAGAAGAAACTACTGAAACCACTACACCTCCACCGAGACAGATCCGAATCCAACTGCCCGATAAAGACGGCAAAGAAGCACCGGAAGAGGAACTAGATTATGAGGACTTGGTAACTTTTGATCTCAAAGATTTTTATATTCACTAATCAGTTTCAATGGTTTCAGATTAACAAAAAATCTGAAATCTCGAAACCTGTTATACCAACTATTGATGCAGAAAGTACTGACGAAATCAAGAGGAACATCATTGCGAGAGGAGCGAAAACTCAACCAGTGGTGCCAAAACTAGATAAACTTGTGGAAGTGTTGCAGAAAAGCAAACTGTCGAAAGAGGAAATAGATGAGATTGTGGCTCAAGTGAGTTTAATTTCCTGGTTTTCAGTTATTATCACGAGAGAGACATGCACCCCGTTTTATGTTTTCTAGGTGGAAGGAAACAGACACATTGAAAAACCAGCCAAGTATGATTTCAACGCGGCAGTGCAAAACATACCTGACAAGAAAAACACAATCCGTCAAAAAATCACCGACGCATCCCGTATTATCAACTCGAACTTCGAGAATCAACGAAAAGAGCAGACATATGTTATCCAAAAGCAGGTCGATGAGTTCAAAACGCTGCCTGACTTGACTGATATCAATATTGTGAGTGAATGGAGAAAGTGTGCATGAGCCACAATTTGAGAACGTTCTCTTTTTGCATGAGAGAAATTTTTATCGCTCGAAGACTAAGTTTTTCGCATGATTCGTGTTAAGGCAACCCTTACAACAACCCCAAAAACTACCATCATTGCAACAAGTACTACTACTACAAGAACAACAACAACTACACCTACAAGCACACCCACAACTACTCCCGCATCCACCACCGCCCTCCCAACTTCTTCTTCCAAAACCACAGTTACTGTAACCCAGAAACGTGTTCAGCAAGCTCGTTCTGTGCCAGCAGTTAATCCGACAGTAGCTCCTTTGGCTCCCCAAGTTGCACCTCAAGTGGTGTCACAAGTGGCCCATCAATTCCCACAACCTGCACCTCCACATCCGCTCAACAACTTCCTTCTCCCCCAAAACCATTTCCAACAGCCATTCCATCAACAACAACAATTGTATTATACACAGGTGACCCAAGAATACTCAAAAATGTTTATAAATTGAAAATAGTTTCAGGCACCATTCTACGGTCAACAAACTCAAAACTATTGGGGCCAGCCACAACAACAAAATCAATACAACCAGCAGTATGGGCTTCAACCACATCAGCAGCAGCAAGCTTATCAGCAACAACATTACGGATATACCACTCCTTATCCAACTCAGCAACCGCAAACTCAGCCCCAACAGCCGCAACAGCAATTTTATAACGTAAGCATTTATACGTCGTATCATGCTCTGAACATCAGTAATGTCAACAAAAAAGGACCCGATTTCCAGCAACAGTACATCCATCAGCAACAGGTGCAGCAGCCACAACCGCAACAGCCTCAACAATACCAGCAGCAGTATATACCCCAGCAACCCCGCCCTCAAACTCCACAACCGTCTGCTCAAGTTCAGCAAAGAGTTGCTGCTCCATCACTATCCCAACAAGTTGTCTACCGACAAGGAAGTGCTAAACCAACTGTTTCCCCGCCAAGACCAGTGGCTCAAAACAACCCTAACCAAGTTTTTCATTATTATAACGACGGTCAACAAATTGTGCAGCAGATCATTCCAAAAAGAATTGCCGCTAATGGGAAATTTCCACTGACTGGGCCCTTCCAGTCTTATTCAGCGGCTACAGTAGATCCGACAGAGTATGAGAGACGACAGAAAGAGCTCCGCCAGGCTTACCATCAGCCGCAGACAAGAGGAACGGAAGCCCAGGGGTAACCTTTCGTGTTTTAAATCTCTCACTGTTTGATAATGCATTTTTCAGGCACCCAAGAGTGCAGCAACCAGCCGCCAGAGTGAAACCAAGAATCTACGAGTCCACGGTAACAGCGACAGGACATAGGCAAGCTCATGCTATAAGAACATATCAAGCAACGAAATCTGCTAGCGTGGCACCACCAAATCTACAGCCAGCAGCCGCTACAAGAAGTTCTGGAAGAGTCAGTGCGGGAAAAAGACGATACAGTGGGCATGTCCTTCCAGGGCCAACAATTGATCATAGAGTAAGAACAAAAACAAAAACTGATTTGAAGATGTCATTTTTCAGAGTTTATTAGAGAAAAGAACCACAGCCAAGCCTCGTTATGTCCGTGTGCCATAAACCTCACATTGCAATCCATGATTAGATTACTTAATTTATTTTTTGTCTTTAATTTATTGACTATGTTTGTTCTTCTATACCGCATTTTTCTCTATTTCAGGTTGTCAAATTTCCATTTTGTCGATGCAATTCCTTTACTGCTAGAACTGTGCAGTAAATATGTTCTCATTTCTCAGATTTTTCTCGAAAATTAAAAAGATTCAAAAAAGAAAGCTGATCTCGGGCGGGCTCGAACCGCCGACCTTCTGTGTGTTAGACAGATGTGATAACCGCTACACCACGAGACCACGTATGTGCCGAGTGGCGCCGGCTAACTAAAAGTGAGACGAATGCGAAGAAAGAAACGGACAACGGAGTATTGAGAGAGTCAGTCAGCTGGCAGGAAGGAGAAAGGACTCTATTCTCCATTGGCCACAAAAAATGCGGGAAAACACGGGACACATAAAAGAAGGGAATACATATGTGCAGTTGTTGTGGCATCGAGCACCCTTCTTCTCATCTCCAGAGCGAGAGAGCATTGAAATGACAGAAACGGGGCAAAAAACAGAATGAGAAGCATGCACATGTTTCGCTTTCTTCTGAGGAAAACAAGTTTGGGCTCTTTATGATTTAACGGGGGTTTTAAGAATTAACGGGGGTTTTCAGAATAGACGGGGGTTTTGAGAATAAACGGGGGTTTTGAGAATTGGCAGGGGTT
>LR544891.1:0-43222 GCA_900536305.3 Caenorhabditis sp. 40 LS-2015 | reverse complement strand
CGAGAGTCGAACCAACACCACGTTCCTTGCACCCATCCCTGCTATCCACTCGGCCACTTTCCCATGTTTTCTTTACTTCACGTAAGGCGTACAAAAGAGAGGAGCGAGGGAGAAAGCCGTTTGAAGGGCAGATATGGTGAAAAATGCACCAAACTTTGGAGCTAAATATCTCGAGTTCTAGAAGTTTGCGCAGATAGCCACCTAGTACACCTGAAAGCCCACATTCGATTCTATATTTGAGCAAATTTAGAGAAAATTCTCAGAGGTACCCTAAAGATGGCATGCTGGTTATAGCTCAGTGGTAGAGCGTTGGTCTTGTAAACCAAAGGTCCGTAGTTCAATCCTGCGTGGGGGCAATTTTTCTTTCTTATTATGTAGAAAATGATTTATTGACGGGAACGTTCAATGATTTGGACAAGCAAAACGATTCCGCAGACTGTGACGAGGAGAGTGGCTGTCATGACGATGCAGACGAAGTGAGAGCTGTTCATCAGTTTGGCGCGACGGATTACGTTCCGGTTGTTGAACGAATCGTCACTCTCGCTTGACAAGTGGAGACGGAGTTCTGGAATAAGAAGAAAATTAGGAAAATTTGAAGAAAAAAACCGAATCAATCCTGATAATAGATGGGTACATCTAACAGAAAATGCGAGATTCGGAAGAGAATCAGAAGAATCAGCAACTCTCACCTTCTTTGTTATTCTTCAGAGTTCCAGCGTTTCCAATGAATTGATTCTCGTCGGATGAGCTCATTTCGTTTTCTGAAAATTTGCGAGTTACAGAGAGAATAAAAAATGTTCTATGAAGAAAGGATGCATTTTCCATCTTTATATCATTCCACTTCTACGGCTTCTCCACCTCCAGAACATCGTCATTTTTGAATATTTTCGAAAATCGAGTTTCGAGAGAGAAAAAGAGATACATCCAATTTTTGAGAAGAGCTCAAAAAACTGAAAAGTTTAGTTACGAGAGACTGAAAAAGTGAGAGCATAATGAGGATGGAAGGGCACAAAATAATGAGTTCATGATGAGTTCAGTGAAGGGAAGAGAACAATTTTAGAGAGGATGTTTTGAAAAGGATACTGTAGTTGGGTTTCTGGGAATTGGCAGCAGTCATTCTGGAACGAACAAACTTTTAAAGAAATTGTTCTTTGAAAGTATTCTGAAAAATTTAGAACTTTACTCAACGGATAGCAGTAATCAAAGTTCAGATGATTTCAAAGAGTGATACAATTCTGAACTGGCTCTACTATTATGGATATTTTTACCAATATCAAATCCAAATATATTCATCAGCTTCAGAACTAGAAGAAAAAGAGGATGAAGGATGATCCGGCGGATTACAAAAGGGCTACTTATCTGCATACGTAGTTCCTATTAGTCGATTCATTCTCCCAATTCGAAATTTCGGCTTGCGACCCGAAAATCCATTTTCCAAAAAGTGGAAGTTGTTCGAAAAGTGGGTATCAGGAAGTCTCGGAGAAAACGCCTATAGTTAGTTTCAAATTTCGCGGGCTTCCCTGGGGAGCAATTCACACAAAAAATGACGGACGAGTTTGGAGAAATTGAACACTTTTCGTTTTGTGTGCTCATTTCGTTTTGAATATATGGATATAGTGCAGTGACACTATTAGGAAAACAATGTTGTCATTTTGAAGTTGAATCCTTCAAAGTTTTCCGAAAATCTGAGATCTCAAAACTTGAAAATATAAAGTAGATATAAAAGTTACATGTAAGATTCGAAAAGAAGTAAACTAGTGAACTCTGAATCTCATCTAGTTTCACGAATTCAGTACGTCTGTCAATCATTAAATGTAATAAAAAGTGGCTCACACATGTTCAATTGCAACTAAAAAGACGCTCTAGGACTAAAAATGTGAGAGTAAAAAGGCGGAATCTTTGAATCCTTCTAATTTTTGGTCTTCGAGAATTCGAAATTTCCAAATTCATTTTGTATGCATCCAACACTTTCAGGATGTAAAAGCCTTGAAAGCTGCTCGCGGTTGCACGTCATCTGAATACGATTCGTAACTATACAAAAACCTCAACTTCTAGAAACATCTGTTTCCGAACAAATGAATAGAAGAACACGAGAAAGCAGGCAAAAAGTTGGAAAACACAATGGATATGAGGAGAAAGAAGGCAAAAAGAAAGTGAGCCCCCATTGGGGTAATTAGGGAAAACGAAATGGCTTCCAAGGAAGAAAAAAGGGAAATGGATAGAGGGAAATGGGAGAAAAATGAGGGAATGAGGGACAAGAGGAGGGAAAAAGGTAAACATGGTTAGCAGTTTTCATTGACTAGAAGAACAAATTTCCAGAGACGTTCCGTAGTTTCTGGAAGATTCTGATAGTAGATTCCATCAAGAAGTGCATCTGAAATGAGACACATTTCAGATCGCCTTGTGCAAATTGTCACGTAGAAAGTGACGTGGGTTGCTCAGTGGATAGCTGCAGGATTGTTGACCTTCAGCTTTTTTTATCCTTCAGTAGTAAATATTTTTGAGAAAATACAATAATGACAGGGAGTGTGATGCTTCAATAAAGAAGAAAATTTAGGTTTTGTTGCATTTTTCGGTCTCCGATTATGAGATGATCAAGTGAAAAGAAACAAGATCCTGGAATTTTAGTTCATTCAGGATTTCCACGAAGGTTGTCCAACCTCGGATCCGGGCCTTGTGGAAGAAAATTCTGTCGCTACCTGTGGTCGACTTCTAAAATAAAGTTCACCATCTAAAGTTCAGAATAGAGTTCAGAATAAACTCTTCTGAATCTAGATTCTGGATCTTCGCTGTCAAACGGCCGAATTGACAAACCCATAAACCACCCTGTCGACGGGACTAGCGGGAACAGCAGAACAAAGCTTACAAAAAAAGTTGGTAGGAGCAGCACACTTTTTTTACCTTTCGATTACCTTGTTTTGGCATTTTACTAAGCCTAAAATACAGCGAAGTATAAAAGTCTCGGAAAATCCCTAAAAATCCCCTAATACCCTAATCGAAGAACTACGAAAACTTTCAAACACAAAACCTTCATTCACTTCCAAATCAGTCATTTTTTAAACTCAGTTCTCAATAATCCATTTCTCACTCCAGCCACCAAGAGAACGAATCAGCAGAGATGTCATCCGGATTGATTTCACACGTAGCTGAAGTCTGAAACAACAGTTTACTTAAATTTTTCTTCGCACCCCTTACCTTGTAAAACAAGATCAACTGATTGAGCGAGAAGTGTTTGCGAACATTCGGATATCCGCAATCCACAAAGAACTGATGATCAGAAGTGGTGCGAATCGAATAGTGACGATTTTTCTTGGTAGTGGTACGGTAGACGAGCATCAGTGGAAGCTTCTCCGAAAGATTCTCGAGACGTCCATCTGGATTCGCGAGATGGTAGATAGCGAATTCTCCACGATTGGACAGACGAGTCTCGGCTTCGGAGAGAGTCAGAACTCCGATGTAGGCGGAAGAGGCTTCACCGAGTCTGAAACAAAATTCTTGATTTTGAAATTTATTGATAGCTACCTGGCTCTTCCAACCGGCTTCTCGATGATAGAGACCTCGTTCTGGATCGATTCGGAAACAGATCGCAGCTCACTTTTCGGTTCGAGAATGACGTATGATTCAGTATCACTGACAAACGACGGAGCCTTCTTCTTTCTCTTTTCTTTCCCACTTTTCGATTTTTTTGGTTTCTCCATGAAGCGGTGCAAGCTGAGCAACTCCGGCTTGGTACGAGTCTCCGACTGCTTCTCTTCGATCGTCACCAATTTCTTCAGCTTTTCGGCTAAATGCGAAGCAACTTGCTCGTCCGGTTTCGGAGATCCCAAATTCACATATTGATTCTCGTTCGGCTTCCCCTCTTGTTTACTGTACACGCACTGGCCCCCGTGCACGCAACACAACACTTCTCCAGGTGGTTTTTTGTTTTTCTGGAAGAACTGAAAGCCTTTTGAATCTTGGAACACAGAAACTAACCAACGGCGCGTAGATAGTGTTATACGGTGTTTTAGACGTTTCACCTTCCATTTCTCTTGCGTTACCTTTGTCGATTTCAAGCAACAAAGCAAGTGAAAAAATCGAATACTGAACTCTTGACGGAGAACATCGATTAGAATTTTTCATTTGGTTCTGATTTACACGTTACAAGAGAAAAATCGTTAAGTTTCTCACACTTTCGGCACGTCTTCAACTCCGAACATGAAATATTGAAGTCGGACACTAAACAAGAAAAATTCCGCTTCAAGTGTCTGAAATGTGCCTAAAAGGTAGCTGGGGATAATCCGATTAATCTGAAGATTTTTTGGTGAACTATTCAAAACGGAAGGTTTTTCTTTGTTTCAATTTTTAGAATGTCTTCTCCTTGAAGGTACGAAGAATGCCGTGTATGGAGGAACTAAAGTATTGACGAAAACTGAAGTGGGGAAACGGAACTGATTAGAGCGGAAACGGAATACAGAAGCTGGAAAAGTATTTGTTTGATTCTAAGAATTCCAGCACTTCGAAAGTTTTTCAACGTAAACCATGTTGACTCCCCTCAATATTTGGAATCTTTTTTTGAACGCTGCACTTCGAGTTTGATTTTTTCATGTCTTTCCCGAAGCTCGATCTATTCTCAAACCTGGAAATCGGAAAAAGGAATTCCACCGATTCCTGTCACATTAGTTGCTTTAGAAACTTCAATCATTAATTTTTCACAACTGCAAGTTCCAGTTATTACAGATCGATTTGGAACTGTTCAATTTTCAGAAAGAGTAACTTGGTTTTATGACTTTGTCTGCGATTCCTAATTTTTCGCAGAAGTGCTCCCATAACCCAATTTTCCGTGCTCTCCTCATAGATCCATTTCAAACTGCAAAACTCAAACCACTCTATTTTCCATCTGGCTCTCTAGTCAAGAGAGAAAGAAGTTGCGATCAAATTCAATTATTTCAATTCATATATATTTACGGGAGCTGTTGTTTTCCGGGTACACCTGGTCTAAGGATCCGTGTCCACTAGCAGTATCGAGACAAAGGTGGGAAGAAGTTAGAAAAAGCTATAGCTAAGGATAGGTTATAATTTGTGAGGTGTGTTTTCAGAAAACTAGGTCTGGTTGATTTGATTCTCTTTTTTCTTGTGACGAACAATCTTTGGTGTAACCTGGAAATGAGTTGGGAGTTTTCTCTGATTCAGTTCTTGAAAAATCTCCAAGCTTCAATCCTTGTGTTTTAATCATTTCAGTTTCAATCACACCACCTCGATCTGACCCAATGAGCTCTATCCCAACTCTATGTAGTTTGAGCTTCCTCTTCTTATCATCTTTTTTCATCTTTCCGAATCAAAAATACATATCCTTATGACCCAGAATCATCGACCTGTGGAAACTCAACCATTTTGCATTTTCAACTTTCTGTTCTTTCTTCTTTACACCTCCATAATTCTATTCCAAATTCAGTTATCCTTCTAGTATTTTGTGACCAATGAAAGTTGTCATACTGATGAAATCATGGAAACCCCAACATCACTTTCAGATCCAAAGCATCTAGAAGATATAAGATCTGAATCCAAGTCCAAACGTTTTTTGGAGTCTCTGATTTTTGATTCGAGAATTGAATTAAATCGGTCGGTTCCCGTGCGTTGTACGTGCAGTGCTGCATACGGAAGCCCAGAATATGAGCCTCAGATTTCCGAGTGAAATCAAAAAATACGGCAAGTGGGAGTAGTAGTCCTTGAAGAGAAACAATGATTCATGTCGGAAGAAATTGAATCATTTTGTTTATCAGTCTGTGAGTATCCAATTAACTTGATCAGTTTCGTCAAGGGAGTTGGATCAGAAGATCTGAAAAATGAGAAACGTTGAGATTGAAGAGTTAAAAATTCTGAACTGCTACTCCCGGACAGTTCTGTCTTTTTTCAAGATTTTTGAAGTTCTGAAAGAAAAAAAAATACCGAAGAGCCTTCCAACTTCCGAATAAAAAACTTTCTAACAACTTTGAATCTGAAATTTAACATTTTAAGAATGATGAACAACTTTCAAACACGTTTTCAATTCAGAATTTTGTATCCTGATAACCTGAATTCATCCATACCTTAGACTCTCTAGGTTCAACATATTGAAGCTTAAAATCCTCTTGTCCAATTATCAAGTCCTGAAATTGTTGCTAAAACTTTTTTGCATTTTTTGAGATTTGGATTATTTCTTACTTCTCTTTTTTGTTGTTCCGACAAATCCCCATGTTTTCATTTTTTAATCGATTCCTTGTGTTCTCAGTTGTCGATTCTCAAATTCTAGTACGTCACTAGTACTGCACTGGTCTGAGAAAACCGTCTCTTCGCTTATAACTTTCTTGATCCCATTTTGAAAACCAAATCTTCCCACTTCCTTGAAACTAATCTTTTCCAGAAATCATGGAAAACTCAACACTGTCCACAGAACCTTCACCCACATCCACAGTCTTCTACAACTCTCTGCCACCTGCCAACTACACTCTCTTCGATCTCACCGTAACCCCGATGTCCTATCGAGACCGGATTACTGTAGAATTCATTCTGAATGCAACATCGTGGCTGCTGAGCACCTTCCTCGTGGTTTTTGTCAGATTAAAAAAAGCGATTTGGATGTCTTTGAAGGTAAAAAATCCCACTATTTTTTGGAAAAAAAAACTCTCTAAGTGTTTCAGAGTACAATAGTGTTTGTGACAGTTGGATCATTCCTCCTGAACATCCCACTCATTCTCTTCCAATTCTGGATGGTTTTCAACTTACAATCTGGTCGCGAACCCGTCTATTCCGTCTTCGTCTGCTCTTTTTTCAAAAACTTTTGCAGTTCGACAACCTCCGCTTATCAAGTCCTTCCATTTGTAAGATTTCTCGTAGATTTTCTCTTTCATGGATTTTTTTCAGGCAGTTTCTCTATACCGTTACCGTACTGTAGTACTCAAAGGACACCCATCTCCATCGTTTGTTATCAACGTACACAGCATAGTTACCTTCATATTTGTGAGTTTTCCTCCAAACTGAAAATTCTTTCGTTTAATTTCCACATTTCCAGATTATTTACGCATTTCTCAACTACCCATTCGGTCAAAACAACAAAAACGATGTGTGTTATACTCTACGATTCAGTAATGAAATGGAACTTGTCAGAGTGAGTTGGGGTTTCATTTTGTGAAAATAAATATGAGGTGGAAATGTGCGGAGCTCCGAACTTCGTTTTCGGATTTAGTTTCATAAATTGTAATTCTACCACAATGTCTGGAAAAAACACCAAAAAGTTTCGAAAAGGGCACACCAGTCTGTGCTTCTATTGAAGGGTGTGCTTCTATGTATTACAGTTTTCACGGAGTTAACGTTCCGCGAGTCTCGTATTCTTTCAGATTTTCTCTACACTGCTTTTCAACTTTGCTGCGATCATCGTGAACTGCGTCATTCTCCGATTTGTGAAACACTTTGAAAGTGAGAGTAAAAGTGATTCGCTGAATTCCCCTTATAGACTCCATATGTCCATTTCCAGATGTTCAATCAAAACGAGTCCAGCTCACCCAAAGTCTGCTCATTCAATCAGTTATCCCTGTACTCGTTTCTCTACCTCTTCTTCTTCTATCTTTTGAATTTTATTTCGGTATTTAGGCGTCTAGAATAACATCAATAGAACTGTTCTGATTCCAGGCATCCCGATGCCTGCCTCTTTCGGCTCCACGTGGTATGCTCTAACCTTCCTTGGTCCGTTTATGATGCCTCTCTCATCGATTCTTGGCATCAAAAGTACGCGAAGAGAGCTTCTTGACACCATGATGTGTGGTTGCTTCCCTCGCCCATCAATCGGGCATAGCCAGATGAAGTCCGCCGTTACTGTCATCATCGCGTCAAAGATTGAAAGGAGCACATTCACTGTTCGAGACGACGATTAAAACTTTGAACTCAATATTCATGGTTAAACGTATGAAGATGTTTAAAAAGATGCGAACACAAAGAATGTAGATGTTCCTGACAGAATGCCAAATGAAAAAACGGGATGGAAATAAATACAATAAATCACTATTTTTACACACAAAACTGAGGAGAGATGAACAAATTGGAAGTAGGAATCGGTATGAAAGAGAAATTGGGATGAGGAATGATTAGAGGGCTGAATTGCGATTCGCTGGCTTCACGATCAGCTTTCCGTTGTGATCGCAGCTCAGACTGAATGGAGAGAGCGCTTCACGGCAACGGCGAGCAACACTGCAATTATATCGATTTTGGTTTGGAATCATAAGAAAATTTGAATTATAATAATTATCTCACATCGTTGGTGCCACAATTCTCCTGTGCACACCGAAAACTCCGAATAGAAGAAGACCAACAGCGATACAAAGCGTGAAATCGAGATGAGTAGTGAACATCAGATCTGTCATCGTGTTTTGCAGTTGCTCAACTTTCTGAAAACCAGTAAATATCTATGAAGATATTGTGATTTCACGTACCTCATTGGCAAAGTATTTTGATCCAGTGACACCGATAATCACCGCGAAGATAACGATTGTAACTGAAACTATTTGCCAGGGTTAAAGTACCATCGCTGAAAGGAACTTACTCCGCCACCGTGTACATGTTGGACCCATATATGTAATCACTTCTGTTAACCGTTTCTCGAAGAACTTCAGGTCTGAAACATAACGAAATGAGGATAACCGATTGGGATATTGCAAAATTCACCTTCGCAAGCTGTCGACGGATCCTCAGGCACTCTTCTGGGCGTCGCCATTTTGAGGCTGATTTTGTGTATATTTATTGAAAAGGATTAAAACAACGCGGTTATATTTCTGTTTATCTCCAGGATTTCAACAGTTTCTCTGAAAATGTTAGTAACTCATGAATTTAATGAACTAGAAAGTGTTAGAAATATCAAACAAGGTGAGAAAACCGGATGAATACTCCCATTAACAACATTAACAAAATGTTTTATTTACGATAAAAATTCAAGTTATTTGAGTTTTAGGTCAAATTCATAGAAAAATTTGAATAACAGTCAACAATGCGAAAAAGACAACATTAACAATAAAGGGAATTAACAAAAACAGGGCACAAAACTTTGGAAGAGATTTACTTCTGGTGCTTCACCTTTCGTCTCTTCTCTAACTTTTTTCTCCACATGTTCGACTTTTGGGCCCCTGGCTTCGCGAAATCGATAACGCTCTGAATGACAAGAATTAGTAATAGAAATGAGTTTTCAAAACTTACCTTATCCTTCTTCTCGGCTGCAGCTTGAACGATAGTCTTTCCGGACAACTTTGCCTTGTTGGCCTTCTTTCCTCCTCTTTTTCCGCGAGTTCTGACACTAGCAACATCTGCCGTCTTCTTCTTCTTCTTCTTGTCCGCGTTATCGCTGGAGGTCGGCTCTTCGGTAACACCCTCGCTGTCTGACAAGTCCTCAGCCAAATCGCTGATTCCTGAGAGATCAGTAAGTCCGGAACAGGTGGATCCAATTTCGGTCATTTCCTCTTCTTCCTCGTCGTCGATAGCATCGCCATCGTCTTCATCTGGTCCTCCGTTCTAAAAAAAACACTGGGGACTGTTCAATATTTGATTACTTACTCTAGCCACATCATCCAACTCGAGTTGCGCATCTGGTGGGAGTTGTTCGTCGTCATCAGCACACATTTGATTGATTGGAGCTTGCTCATAGTCTTTCTTAGCTCTCTCCTCGCAGCCGGGTGGTGGAACAAAGTACGGAAGTTTTCCTCTTTGAAACTCGTTGAGGACAACTTTGGCGATAGCAACGATATCCGGATCTCCTCCTTTGAGAAGACGACCTTGCTTAATGGCGATTTTCGTCAAGAAGTCATCAACTCCAGAAAAATCTGGGATACCGTATTGGCGACGAAGATGCTCTGGTTTACAACGATCGAGAACTCCTTGAATATGATTTTCCGGGTCTTTGACGTTCTCAACACGAACAACTCCTTTCAGAATGATTTGTGTTTCGGTGTCACCCTGAGGATAGACAACTCCTGGGGAATCGATGAGATAGATTCTTCGCATCAGCATCACATATTGCCAAACTTTTGTTTCACCAGCAATCGGGGCAGTCTTACAGACCTTCTTTTTGCGGAGCGTGTTGACAAGAGACGACTTTCCGACATTTGGATATCCGATGAATCCGACACTGATTTGAGGACGATCAGGGTGAAGCTTGGCGAATTGACGGAGAAGATTGATCACAGCTCCCTTTCCGAACGAATTGTTGATCGATGCGTGGAATGCGATCGTTGGCATTTCTTTCGAAAGCTCCGCAATCCATTTCCTCTGCAAGAATGACCCTTGAAATTTCCCAAGCGGAACTTCCAGAAACTCACGGTGACCCATGTGGGAACCAAATCGACTTTATTAATGACAGTAACCAGATGCTTGTGTGGTTTCTCTTTTCTCAAGAACTCCTCCACATGACGACAGCGAGTACCCTGAAAATCGATGGAAAATTAATTTGATATTTTCTTCAAGTTAGTATATTCCCATAACATTCTTCTTCTGTCCATATGAAAACTCGCAACATTTTCAGATGGTAGCAAACTATGATAAGGAAAGATGAAGTCGTAAAACGTTATAGTTTTTCTTTGCCATGTTGATTTTTCCTTTTTTTCCTCCGAAAAGTTTCACCACGAACCAGGCGGAGATAGTGGAAGCGGCGGTTTTTGAGGACGCTCTCAAATTCATCAGTACAAAAAGATTTTCGCCTTCATTTTCCACGGCGTCTCTCGTTTCTCTTGTTGTGTAAGCAAAACAAAAAATAGTAGTGGAGAAGAAGAACAAGCGGAAAAACTGCGAGAAAACTTGTGAGCGAACTTCATGTGCTTTCTCTTGTGAATTCGTCTTAGTTGGCAGAAAAAGAAAATAACGCTTTCCGTTTTTTGAACACTTTTGTTTTTAAAAAGCACTTTTTGGTAGACTCACCATTGGATCTCTAGCATCGACAACTTGAACGACAACATCCGAAGAGTCGATAACTTTGTACAGTTCTCCCCAAACTCTGTTACTCTGTCCGGCACGGAAAAGTGGATTTTGGTTTTCTGGTCGGTCGCCAAGTTCTTTCTCACGACTCAGATCCAACTCAGGTTTGTATTTCACCTCTCTGTCCTCGGCGCTCTTCGTCATGTCCTGAAATATTTTCAAAGTCGAAAAAAAAACTATATCATGCCAACCTCTAAAGTAGCATCGTTCAACTTGGCCTTCTTTCTTAAAGATTTCTTTCCAAAAGTGTACTCAAAGCTCTCCGTCTCAGTGACATGCACTCTCTGCGTCTGGAAAATTCTCGTTTCGCCCAATTTTTGATGAATAACTATGCCAAACCTTGGCCTTTTCTTGAAGAAGACTAATCGGCAACTTGGTTTGCTTCATGACAACTTGAAATGGATCGCTCAAAACTTTTCCGAGATTCGCTTGGAATTTTTGAAGTTGTTCTTGTCCAATGATTCTGGTATTTCCTGAAAACAACTCCGTCATGAATTCGCTGTGAGAAATTCTCACAATGTGAAACTTACCGAACCATTTTCTGTTGGGCTCAATTCTTGCTTGAGTTCCTGAAGCCAATGTGTCTTGGAACGGAGCAGCCTTCACAATTTTTCCTTTCGAATCTCTGAAATGGTATAATATTGAAATAGGAGCCAACCAATCAGTAATTTGTCTTCCTGTAATTTACCTGATTGGCTTGAAACTTTTGTACATACGAAGACGGTTGATAGTGGCCTTCGAACGTTGACTTTTGTCCTTTGAATCAGCCTTGCGGTCTGGGTTCATGGAGTGGTTGGAACCACGGAATGTATGCCTGTTTTTGACCGGTCCATAGTCCGGCTTTTGTTTCAGCTTTCTACTGACTTTACCCTCCTTTCTGGCCTTCACCATGTTGGATGAGTGTTACCCTGTAAAAAAAAACAATGAAGATAAAAACATAATGAGAATCTGAGAGAGAAAAGCGAAAAAGAAACACTAAAAACGATAGAGGAAAGGAAAGAAATGAAAGGCAAACAAATAGGGGAAACCATGATTTTTATACGATGTGACGAAAAACGAGCAATAGAGAAAAAGAGAACGACGAAGCCACTCATACCACACTTTTCTGTATTTTGCTGTCTTCCACATAGTAAAAGACAACCCTAATTAAGCGAAGAAAATCATGCATCTTTGTCTTCTACTCTATGCTACAAAGAAAGCGGTCACCACAGAACACATTTTTTTGTGATGAGCAACAAGCAAACCACTAAAATGTTTCTTGTGGCCCCTGCTATTTCGTTAGAAGCTAGAAGCAGTTGCGTCGTTGCCCAGTCCATATATTTTGTTTTCCGTCGCCTCCTGACGGACGTCTTCCTTCTCTCTCTTTTCGTCCGAAATATGTCACAATTCGCCTCTCATTGGCTCCCGGCTCCTCAGACTTTCGCTCTCGTTCGTTTGCGCGCCAAATACTATGTTGTACTTGGTCGTCTCTCACTCCCCATTTCCTTGTTCGCAGAGCCTATGAGTCAAGTCGTATGCAAATATTTGGATAAGGTGGTCGAAATCGTGAAATCAATATTTCGGACCGCAAAAATTAGTCTATTCGTTTAACTGTCTCGTCGTTTTGCTCGTTTTCCGCTTACTCTCATCCAGACACTGCCCTGCATTACTCAGCCAAACAATTAACATTAGGTATTCATAGAAGCAGAAAAAAAAGAAAGCATGATTGTTTTGTGAATGGGTTAGAGCTGACGAGTTGTTTCTTAGCAATACATTTATTGCTCATCTTTTTTACGAAGATTCAAAAAAAAAAGTGAGAGGATAATTCATTATTCTAGTGATGTAAAACTTCTCAATTTAATAGGTATCTCAAATCTTTTGTATTTTCTGATGTTTTTCGCTCTGTTGGTTTCTCTTAATAGGGTCAAGCAGAGAGTAGATACACCAAGTTCAATTTATCTTGTTTTATGATCGGGAGCTTCAGGGCATCAAGACTTGAACATCTTCCTAGTCAAGTGTGCTTTATACTTCTTTGTATTAGAAAATATACATGGCTTTCACGAATAAAGTGAGAGAAGTCTTTAACAATGATCACGAACCAAATCTAACAAATCAAGTCGTCGATGCGAGGCTCATATAGTTCCTATTCCGAATTGAAAGTTCGCTTTCATTTACCTAATACTCCAAAGACTAACTTACATTTTTATTCTTTTTTTAAAAAGTTAGAGAAAAAATCATATGTATTTCCGAAATATGCTATTCGCGAGACAGGTTTATCAGAAGCTGCAATAAAGTTATAGAAAAATTTTCTGAAATTTCAGGCATGGCTAGAATATGAATTTTAAACAAAACAAGAAAAATAATTGCTGAAAACGCAAAATCTCAGCTGAAGAAAATATTTCGAAACAAGTAATGCGCCAACGGGCACAGTTTCGCGTCAACAACCCTCTTTGGCGCGATTCGCGAGAGAGGCCAAAAAGAGGGAGGAGTCATCAGACAAGAGACTTTCCACTTGTCTTCAGAACCCTCACTTATTGCCTGCAGCCATCGATTATTCTGATAAGAAGAAGTCCATAAAACAGAAAAATTTGATATCAAACTTTCTTCCATCGCCGTTTTCATGGTTAGTTTTGATTTTTTTTGTGATCGTGATTTCTGTTTTTGATGAGTCACCATCCTAATTTGGACATGTCTCGTGGAGGAAACCATACAGTGTTTTCTTCTTGTGGAACTGTATTCTATACGTTGAACTAGGCGAAAAGTACTATTTGTTCAGAATCGAATTATTGCCGATCGGGAAGAAAACGTTTTTTTTCTTCCTCTTGTGAGCGTATTGATTTTCCGATAAGAGAAGTTGAGAGAAACAGACAAAGCCGAGATCAAAATAAATCTTATTTGAACAGTTTTTTGAAAAAGAAGTCCTGGAAAATTTTTTAAAGTCTACATAAAAAAAGATCTAATTTTTTCCTCGCAGTGATAAGTTTGCCACTCTCAAATTGATAAGAATTTCGTATCACCTTCACCTCTAACTATATCAGACACTTGTCGATTTCTGAAAGTTTCTGGAGGTGTCTAAAGAATTTAAAAAGAACCACGTCATGTGATTCCTTTCTGTGTGAAAAAGGAAAACTGGTTTTCCTTCTAACAGAACGCAATTGACATATGTAAACTCTTTATGAAATCTTTTAGTTCTTCAATAATTAAGCTTTATCTTCTTGAACAATCTTGGTTTAATACTTCTTTTTTGAAGTCTTCTCCTATCTCTCGATTTTTCAAATTCCTCGGCTAGTGTAAAAATCAACAGCGGCGACGATTCTCTATTGTTGTCGACGGCATAATTATTAGTTAAATATACAAACAGGTGAAATCGGATATTCTGAATTTTTTTTCAGCTCATGCAATAATTTTGATCTTGCGAAATGCATTGAGTCGATTCCTGAGAACGAGAAAATTTCATAATCTTCATCCTCACTTCTATTTTCTATTCTCCTTCTTCCTCCTTTTATATTTCCCTCACCTCGGTGTTTTTCCAATCTTAATTAGCATAAGAGTGACCAAGGACATCTCGAGGGAGTGTCATATTTCTACCTTCCTCTCTTCACCAGAATGTATACATTTATGTTTTTACTCTTTCCCTGATAAGAGATAAATCTGAAGTGAAGCAATAACAATAAGTCAATCTACGCGCACTCTCTCCCTCTCTTAATCCCCACCTAGAAATCATAGCCACGACTACTAGTACTACCAGCCAACTAAAGCTTCTTTCTTCTCCATATAATATTCGTTTTTCAGACTGAAAAGATGCTTGTCGTCGAGTCGCAAGGACTCGGTCTCGTACCTTGGGAACAAGTTGCCGGTTGGCTTGTCTTGGGATTGACCTACTTTTTCAAATTCTTCATCATAGGTGAGTATTTGTTTGGTGTCTGAAAGCTCCACGTCATTTCTATTTGCGCATGCTTTGTATACGAGTTTATTGAAACTGCTGCAAGCAACAATTCGAAATTTTTTTGTAACCTTCAATAGAGGTCCACCCATCGTCTCATTTTGAATTTATTTCGGTTCGCATTACGAATTTCAGAAAACTGTCAACTGAAGAAATATTGTTCATAAAAAGTTTGAATGTTAAAATATGTTTTTTTCAGTCGGAGGAGCGATTCCATATGTATTCCAATATGCTGAAATTCATCATCGTCGGAACGCGTCTGGATTCTCTTTGTTCGTCTGTCTTGCGCTGTGTGTCGCCAACATTCTTCGTATATTGTTTTGGTGAGTTAATGTTCATTAAAAACAAATAATAATTATCGAAAAAGGGCTAGAAGTTTCACACTCTTACTGTAAAGGATGAAACTGGATCTTTGCCTCAATTTTCCCGAAAATATATATCTTGAAGAGCAAAGCGAGAAAATGACAATATAAATTCGTTCTTAAGAATACATCGTATTCGCAATAGACCGGCACCTCCTTCCCGTCACTTTGTCCGAATTCATATCGATTACTGGAACAGACATGAAAAAGTCATCAACTAATGAAATCTTAAACAAAACATGAGAAGATTAGAGGAAATAGGTATATTTCAACCTAATCTTTGAAATTTCTTCCTCTTCGAAACATAATACTCGGAAAAAATAAATGAAATATATGATTTCCAAAATTTCTGACTTCCTTCATGATTATTAGATATAACATTTTTTTTAGGTTCGGAAAGAGATTCGACAATGCTCTCCTCGCCCAAAGTATCGTCATGCTGATTTGCATGGTCTTGATGTAAGAACCCTTGAATTATCCTCATTCAAACGCTTTCCCCGTTTTGCAGGTTGGAAATCGCCGTCCGTATGAATAGAAAACACACTGCGAAGCCGTTGCGGAAGTCGATCATCAGTAAGTTGTTCTCTTTTATCTTTCTGGAATCTCGGAGTGACTGCCCAAAACTCGATTCATCCCAGTCTGTGTTTAAATGTGTCCTTCCCGCATGCTCCCGTTTTTCCGCAAGTTTAGTGAATAGGAATGGGAATGTGAGACTATGTGACGTCAAGGAGTATTCCCTGTCAGAATTTGAACAAAAAAAGGCGAAGAAGAGGAAGAAAGATATGGGAGAAGATATTTAGGGCATATGGGTGGTTATTTTGGGATTCGAGTGATGAGTGTCTAACAAACAGCATTCATAAATATAATCGAGTGATGTGACGTCGTCTTCCAAGTTCTCTGAAACACTATTTCACTATTTTCTAGTCTCAATGAAAATTTTTGATCGATATGACTAATGAATTTGTATTCTGATGTGTCCCTGTTGTGTTACTACTAAAAACCGAAAAACGTCGATCTCACTCAGACACGAACCAATCCGACTAATTACACCATCCTCTTTCCCCACTATCTCGTTAAGTTCAGCATGGCTCCCCTTCTTTCTTGCTCTCACATTTCTCCTCATCCCTACCATATCTATAATTCATCTCCGCAGCAACGGGCACCTCTTTCTGGTTGTATGTGTGTATTGCAAAAATCGTTTCTCCTCCATTCTCTCGTTAGTTCGAATTCCGAAGTACGCCTTTGGTCTGTCGAATTATTCATCAAGGAAAAATGAGTGAGAAACCATGTGTGTATGTCGATAAATGATGACGAGTCGGTATAGGTTTTTATATACAAAAAGGGCTGCGTCGGCAGCCAATCAAACACGGGTTGAATCGATACAAGCGTTTTGGAAGGGAGAGAAGAGATAACATAAATTAATTATGGCATGGGGAAATGAACACGTCCAGGGAAGTGAAAAGAGACTCGATGAAGAAGGAGATGATGGAGATTTCAATCGGTTACGAAGCCACCGTCTGCAACTGGAATTGCATAGATTTTTGAGATAAGGAAAGGAAGCTGAGGTTTGTTTCGTTTCGGTGACAGGTGGCTTTGGAATTCGAATTCCAAGGGAATCGAAAGACAACGAAGATCTAGTGAAAAACTTACTTTGTGATCGGGGGTGATCAATCCTACGACATTCGGCTCAGTTTGTCTTCGTTTCGAGCGAACTTTTGTAGTCAACATTCCATTCTTGTTGGACGACATTTCGAAGGATCTGTGCCTTGTTTGCATTTCCTGAAATTATAGTCTTGCGTAGAAGGAGTATATCTCGAAAACACTCACCTTCTCCTTATGCCGATGCACATGCCTCGCAATCCTCTGCAAGATGTTATCAGGGGGAGCAGGTACAAATGGCAGGCAACGATTCACGAATTGCCAAATAGGAACTACAAGTCGAAAAGCTGATCGTTTGAACTCTTTGACTGTGAATGAGTAGATTATAGGATTCAACATTGAATTACAGTAGCCCAGCCAGCTTGCCACGTCAATGGCAATTGGCGGAATGCAACCCGAGCATTTGTAGTCTGAACACAAACGATTAGTGTCTTCGAATGGGAATGGCTGAGACTCACTGGTTAGATATAACCCGAAAAACGGCAACCAGCAGAAAAGGAAAGAACACGAAACGACACCCAACGTCTTGGCGATTCTTTCGTGAGTCCGCAATACTCGTCGTTGATGCTCTACCATCCCGTTTGTTTTTCCGAAGTGTACGCGGAGTGTTGTCTGAAAGCGGGAACTTGGTGAATTATTCAATGATTTACTGGAGCAGGCTGAGGAACAAGTATTTTTTGCAAAATACACTACCTGCTGACTGAGCGTGTTCGTGAGAAAGTTCATGTTTGATCCAAGAATCATGAGAAACCCGCGATCCAATGCTTTCTGACGGTTTCTTGCCAGTTTGTAGATTCGCCAATAGAGAGTCAAAGTAACAGAAGCGGGTAGGAAGAAGGCGAAAACTACACTGTGAGCCAGATGTCGGATTTCGTTTCCAACAAAACATAAAGACTGGAATAGTTGAGATAAGATTTGAAAACCAAATTGAGTAACTCACATCATCATAACACTCTGGTTGTTCCCATCTAACAGTTGTCAAGAGAATCGATGATGAAAAAACCCAGATGATCGACATAACTGTGATCACTTTTGTCTTCGTTACAATACTTTTATACCGTAGTGGTCTTGTTACTGCAAGATATCTATCCACGGATATTACGCATATTGTCACCTAAATCCACGAATTAGTTGATTCAAACGGAATTTTGAAAGACTTACCACAGAACACGTGCAGAAAGTCACATCAGCTGCTACCCATAATCGACAAAGAAACCGTCCGAATATCCATTTCCGGTAAATCAAGTAAACTGCTCCCATAGGGAGTACGATAACACCGACCAGAAAGTCAGTTAAGCCCAGATTCCACACCAGCAAAGTAGTGTTTGTTCGTCCTACACGAGCTTTGAAAAAGAGCACCAGTAAGTTACCAAAGATGGTAAGTAGAATGATTATAACAGCTGGAATGCATAGGAGAACAAGTACAGCTGGTGGTAGTTGCTCTCCAGTACGCAACTTTTCCCGGAGGATTATTTTCAGCTGAAAATAGAACTTGGCTTGAAGAATGTTACAGTGGTCAAACCTGCTCTTTGCAAATCTCGGATACCAGATCAGATTCATTGCCCATACTGATGCCAGCTAGTTTAGCGATTTTCGAGTAGTCGACTTCTTCGATGACTCCGCCATCTCCATCGGAGACCAAAAACATGACGGGAGACACGTGTCGAAGAGCTGTCGATTGCTCCGCTGCTGGTTCTGCTACGTCTGAGTGAGAAGAAACACACTTTTGTGAAAGAAGCAAAGGAAAAAAGAACCGACGATCAGCACAAAACGAGTGCACAAAAAAAAAGGCGGTGAGGAGCAGAGGAGCACGGGGAGGAAGAAGAGGACAAATAGAATTTTGGCGCGGATGAATGGGAAGATAATCAGAAGAAGTAGGGAAGAAGGGCGCGAAGAAGAGGGGATGACCAGATCGCGTGCAGGCAAGAGGTGCTCTACTTCGGATCCCGTTTTGGAAACGCTCCAAACTATTCTAGGGCGCAATCCGAGATCAGGACCCAACCGCCCACATTATGACGGAGGAGTCAAATGAAGATGTTACTTTTCGGGTGTTCCAGAGCAAGATTTAGAAAGATGAAGAAGAAGAAGGTTGAGAAGAGTCAGAAGTAGAAAATGGAGTCGAGGAGTTGCGGTCATCATCTCATCATCATGTGATATTGAGTGCGCGCGCAGGTTCTCACACAAGGCACGCCCGAGAAGGACGACGATGAAGTTGAAGGAAGCAGAAGAAGCAGCAGCAGAAGGACTTGTGAGAAAATGGAAGGAGTAGGTGAAGAAGGAATTGGACTCTTGATATATATCTAGAGGGTGCCTAAAACTCACTTCGATAGGTCAGCGTTTCGCTTTTTGAATCCCATTCATTGTTATTCAACCGTTCGAATTGAGAAGCTCTCTTGATCTGGGAGATTCGGACAACATGTACCTATTTTCGGAACGAGGTGGACGGCACGGACGGATACGCGGTTGGGTAATTGAGACGATTAGGAGGTGGAATGGGGAATTAGAAAGTCGAGGAAGTCTCCAAAGAGCTCACAGATCGGCGGGATTCCCAATCCAAAGTTCTCGTCATAAGTTGCTAATTTTTCCTTGGATAGATGTTCTGTTATGGGGAAACTGTTGTGGTCCAGCTGCCCGTTCAAGACATGCACAAGTCGAAGGCTCTCAACCGTGAGAACGTCAACTCGAATAAGAGGATGTTGCGTTGATGAGGAAGGTTATGAAGACGTTTCAAGAAAATGTGAGAGGCTGTATCAAGGTGTTTAGAATGGCAAGGTTTGAGAAAATGAAAACATGCAGTAGAGTGCGTGGAGGGTTCAATATGATTCGTCTAGAGGGACTAGGACACAGTTTCTTAACTTCTCAGTGCCGTTTTAGATTCTAATATTTCAGAATAGCGGTACAAGTTCTTAGCTCTTCTACAATCAAGACTGGAGCACAGTACTGCTGTGGATGTTCGTCGTGAAGACGCGGACGTTTTTCGTCTGGACTCTAGCGCGACGCCTTCTTCTGCTATCTTCTCAAATACCCTTCTCTCTTTTTTGCTTCTTCCTGACGTCTTCGTTGTTGAGGGCAAAAGTGTGAAGAAGAAGCATAAGGAGAAGGATGCCGTCGCACTGGTTTATGAATAAGTGATGGCGTTCTATGGTTTTCGCGTGTGGTGCACACACATCTTGGTGCCGAAGCTCGTGAGACCCACACTCTTCTCGCTGCCCGGAGCAACTCCATAAAAGTTATCAACCAGTTGCTGTTAGTTGGGTTGTTATTATTCGATGGGAAATTTCCATCGCCACCAAATGAGCAGTATTGATAGAATACTCGATGCAAAGGTGTCAGAATTCGCGAGATATGTGACAAGGCAGGTGTTGATCGCTGCTCCCTCGATTATGATTGACAACAACTAGCTAGCAGAGCAAGATCTCTAGTTCCCTAGTTTTCGACAAGGAGAATGGAGAAAGTTGGTGGACTGGCTTGAAACAGCTCTCCGAGCATTATGGCTTCATTGAAATCAAAAATTAGCATAGTAATTGAACTCCATCCGATACAATCGGCTTATCCTTCTATGCTCCTCTTTCTTTCATCTCCGCCAACGTCTCCCTTGTTAACACCGACTCGCCGTCTGATGTGCTTTGAAACACCATAATTCGATCGGATTTGGGATGCAAATTGTCAAAGGTTTATGATGTGTTTTTGGAAGATAACGGAGAAAAACGCCTTCTTCTTGTCCTTTTTTCGTTTCCTCCTTTTCCTTCTGTCCACGAATTTTGAAAAATCGCATTACGGATTTGCACACACAAATGTCCGAACAGAAGGAAGATGCGAAGAAGAGAGAGATGGAGAGTAGGAGCACGTGCAGAAGAAGGATTCCGTCAAGTACCATAAAAAGTCAAGGATCAGGTCAAAATGGGGAGGGAATATTGAATAAGGACTTCTGCTTCTTCCGAAGTCTTCAGTGATGCGACGACGTTTTGCACACATTAGAAGTGGCTCGGAGGAGTGGCAACCTAGAAGCAAAAAGAAGAAAGTAGAATAGAATTCTTTTTTTTCTGCTTTGTCGTCAGAAGAGTTCAATTCAATTTCAGCAACGGTATGGATTGCTTTTCAACAGAAAAAAATGTGCGACGAAGAGCCCTCTCGCTTCGAACTACAAAAAAAAACAGAATTCAGAAAGACATCCTCGAGAGAAGAGCAGAACACAACTGAAGTTATTCGTTGAATATTGGAAAATTTTTCAAAAATTTTTATGAATCGGCCAAAAGGATTCTTTGCTTTTGGTTCCTCAAAAGAAATCCAGAGGCACAAAGAGATTGGAGGTCTTCGAAATTTTATTTGCCACCTCCTTTATAAAAATAATTTTCTCCACTTTTTGATTTCGATGAAAGCAGTAGTGAACAATGATTGTGAGGGCACACGGGAGCCTAACTTGGGGTGAACAAGTCGTGCGAAATTTCGCTAAGAACAAAGTGGGCGGAGACTTCTGAAAAACATTGAGCACTGCATCACTAACGCGTTTCTATGTATTCGAGAGAGAAAAACCGGAAGAAAAGGTTGGAATGAGGAAGATGATGTGACTCACAGAATAATAGACTGCGTAATGGGATCTTAGGATGGATTTCCACTCAGCATACACACCAGATTTTTAAAACAAGGCTTCAGAATTTTTTGAAACATTTTTGCTCAATGAGCGAGAATTCTTTCACTCCCTAGTCATCCAAAATTAGTCTGAAAATTTTAGACCCGAGCCTATTATTTTCGAGCTTCGGGAACTAAATAAACTGGATAACTTTTTACTTCAATAGTGATGCTCTCTGAACTTGTCTGATTAAAACTGCTTCCCAAACGAAACTCAAACTACTAAACGAACTCACAAGTTTTCCCTAACTAGCATGCGCCAGAACTACCCTAAATGAAGCTTGTTCAATGCTAATCAAGTTTTCCTCTCCCCAAATCTTTAACCCCATTCAATTTCGTTGTGTTGTGATTGCGATCATTCGTTCAGTTTATTTTAGAGCAAACGTATCATCGGAACTCCATCGCGAATGCGTTTTATGTGATTTCGAACGGGAAATGGGACCACTTCCAAGGTGAAAATAAGCATTTGGCATCGGACAACAATCTGTTACAGTAACTATCTCGTTGTGTGGGCCCCTTTTCTATCTCTCACTCTCTCTATCCCTATTTATTTCTAATCTTATCTGTGGTGGAAAGAGTGAAGCAGGAGCCCAAAAGTATACGCCTTCCAACTTTTGAGTCCAGATTTTACATTTTTGAACTTCAGAAGGAGACTTCTTCAATGCATTCTGGGCGTGGCACGATCTCATGTCCTTCATCATCGCTCTTCTGGTTTTCACCGCATTCTGGTCCCTTACCACATGGATCTTGTTCAATGTAATTGTTGATATAGTTTTAAATACCATAGCTTTCACTTTTTCAGCAAAAAGTGTACATCGAAGCTATTGGAATGTGTGCTCTACTCACAGAAGCGACTCTTGGTGTTCCTCAGCTTCTCCGGAATTTCCAGAGAAAATCGACGCAAGGAATGAGGTGTGTGGAGAAAAAAAAAGAAAATCTTGTAAAAAAGAGTTGGAGATCTGGTCTTGCGCATCTACAAAATACGCAAAAATTCCAAAGTTCGTTGTGAAAGTTATATGGAAAAAAGGAAGGTGTGTTTGGAGATGGATCGGATTTCGGGAGTTACTCTCTGGACTCATCATGTTCATCTGAAAGAAACTGCTGAAAGTGACGGTTCTCCAGAATAAGCTAAGACTTTCAGTCTGAAATTAGGAGTTCAGAGAACATGACATTTTTCAGTCACACATGGAAAAGATTGCACCATTTAGCTCGTAAAAATGTTTTCTTTTTTGAGACTTTGGTGGTCGAAAAACTGAAACGGTGTTTGTAGCTTGCGGTCAAGAATGTTTCGCTTTCTCAGTTTGTTGTAAAGCTGAAGAATGAATCAGCTCGTCAAACCAAAAAATCCCTTTTGGTGTTATTTTTCTACATGTGTGTTTTCAGTAATCCTATGGTCTTGGCATGGTTAGCAGGAGATCTCGCGAAGACTGGATACTTCGTGGCAACAGGCAGTCCGCTTCAGTTCTGGATTTGCGCTATTCTTCAGGTTGGCCGAAATTTTCCTGAAATCAACCTGAATTCTTTTCAGATCTCAATTGATATATTCATTCTTGGTCAAGTGTTCGTCTATAGGAAAAACACGGCAGCCGGTGAACTGCCATACACTGCGAACAACCAGGCGACGTCAAGTTCTTCTGAAGGAGCCACAATCGATTAATGTGGATTCCATGATTCTTTTCTAATGTTATTTATTGAGAACTTTTTACAAATTCGATCAAAAAACCAACCAAGCAGAAACTGTGATTTAGACGCCCCGTTAGTCCATAGTATAATTCTACTTGCTCATTTTCTACAATTTTAATCAAATATCAAACGATTCGAGAACATGTTCTCTGGGAAATCATTTCCAGCTTTAACATTATCTTTTCTCATGTTGCTTCTCATTTTCCTTCGTCTTCCTTGTCTACGGACACAAATTATTGAACCCCGGGTATCTTCTCGTCCCTTGGAAACTTTATTCATTGACATTCGTCATCCTCACCCGATGCCTCTGTACATACCGAAAATTCTCAGTGCTCGTTTCATCCGATTTCCTGGAGAACATACAATGGTTATATACCCGAATCGTCTCGTTTGGTATCTTTCAAAAAACTCACCGGAGTTCAAATTCTGATCTTCTCCGATTCTCATCCTAACTCTTCCCCCTTTTGATTGTGAATATCGTTTCAGATTATGTATTAATGAGGTTTATTTGCATAAAAGAGTGACAATGAACGAATTTTCAGATGTTGTCTATCGTTTTCTTTTCGCAGTGTAAAACACTGGCGGAAATCATGTCCATCCAAATACAGCATCACTCAAGGTACTTGGAGTAGAACTTGTCGATCTCATAAAAAGTGACACCTTCGATTGGTTCCTGTTCTTCTGGATCTTTGCAAAGGAACGCAACTATGTGTTTGTGATCATTCTCCGATCGCTTCGCACTTTGCACCAATTGCTCAGCACAGTGTCTCTCATGATCGCATTTTTTCAAAGTGATCCTTCCTTGAGCTTGCAGCTCCATCAGAGATCGGATCATCGGACGGACTGACTTGACTTTCGTCTTGTTATCGTCCAGTTTATCGAGAACAGTTGAGGGAAGAATGCATATGAAGTCGTTTATATCCCAAATCTTTTGAGCAGTTTGTGGTTTCCTTAGTAATGCATCGTAATCCATGAGCACATAAACCGGTCTCCAGTCTTCTCGATTCAATTCGCTCATTTTTTCGGCCAAAACCTCTATTGGAATGTCTAATCGCTTCGATTCTGATTGGTTGATTCGTTGAAACATCTCATCACCAGCTGATCTTTCTTTCTTGAGCATCAATGTCGGTTGTTTCGAAGAGAGTAGTTTCATCACGAGTTTGCTCAAGTACTTTACAGATGGGGCCGATATTGGTCCATTTATGACATTGCGAATATCGACTGATAGCGGTAAGTCGATGGAAAACAACTCGGACTGAAAAACAGTGTTGATTTGTTCCGTCACCACATCGTTGAGCTCGTTCCATTTCTGAAAAGAGACAATATAAAAGTAATATATGGTTTTAAGACTCACTGTTTTTGCGAATACCGACAACGAATACAAGTAAGGTTTATTTTTTGATGGGTCTTTTTCATTGAAAACCTCTCCGACATCATAGATCCATTGAATAACTTCACCTAGAAGGGTTTCTGATGTTTCAGATTTTGAATAAAATTCCAAGTAGAAAGAAGTGATTGCATCGAAACTATCCATGAATTGATTGACTGGAAAATAACATTAATTTTTCGAACCTGAAAGAAAACTCACATCCGAACTTTTTATATGCAAGATTCGCCAGTAACCGAAAAGCTGACATAATCATTGGCCAATTTGAACTTAGACAAGTATCAAGTATTGACTTGAACTTTTCAATTAATTTCAATCCGCTCAGTTGATGATCCACTCTATTTGATGCTTCGTTCAAACCCCAGTTCGCGAATTCTATGAGAAAATTCTCCGATTTTTCATCTGATGGATTTTCCTCACTGAACTTCAGAAACTCAAGAAGTGCAGAACTCTTCCTGTGAGGATTCTCAGCTAGTTGGCCAAGAATAATCAGTCTCATTTTCTGTGCGAGCGAGAGGTCTGTTCCAACCAGAGATATCATCTGGAAAGCTCGTCCGTTTTGTGGATCCGATTCGAGTGCTCTCGTGTAGTAACCAGCAGCAAGAGATTTTTGAATTTCGTCATCTGACATGTATCGATGAAGATCCGCAATGTATAAATTCCAGATTGCTGAATACTTCTCATCTGTGAGCAGGAGCATCTCTTGGAGCTCTCCGCAAAACATTGTCAGTAATGTTATTATTTCCATTTCATTTTCGTCTTCCTGGAAAAATTGTGTTCGCATCTACATAGATTGAATAGCACGAACTCGAATATAAAACTGAAATGGGTGATAGTAACCGACAATCCAAAGCCTATTTATGTTGCTAGTGCAATCGCTCTCATGCTTCATCACCTCCATGAGTTGTTTTCGAGCTCTGAAACAAGAGATATTCAAAGGAATCAGTTGAAAACATCAACTTTCTGCGTAGAAGTGCCATCACCGGAGAGTGAACGCTCTCCACTTGTCCATACTTCTCCAACTGACTGCAGTATCGCTTGAATTTCTCTGCTTCTGACATTTTTCTGAAATTGGACCGTAAATTTAAATTTTCGTGATGAAGATTCCGATAAGTTCTTTTTTTTCTTGAAATTGTTCTTCATGGAAAGACCTCGGAGGAAAATGTGTTGAAAAAAAGGGCGAAAAAAAACTATGCGGCGGTGTTGCAGTTCTTTGCTATATGACTCCGCCCACTTTTCTGTTTTTTTTTCAGTGAAATAAATTTATTTAGTTTTCCTCCAATTAAAAGTTTTCTGCCTCATTCGAGTGGTTATTGTGTTATTTTTTAAGCCTGCAAAACTATGAGGCATGAATATTGAGAGAAATTCAGAATATTTGCATGAAGCACATTTTTCCTTGTGTTTTTGCAGATTATTAATTCAGTCGTTTTCTTTCTTCAATGTTTAGATACTTTTTCACTTAAATTAACGTTTTTCTCTCTATTTTAAACCTGCTGTTCCACTAACTCTTCGCGTTACAGGAGCTCGAAGTTGCTGTTTGCATGTCATCAGAAAGTAGGAGTCACATCATCAAAAAGAAGCTAAAATCATACGACTACAGTATCAGGGTGAGTTTTATCTCTTCAAAAACTTGCAACGAGAAAACGCGATCTATGACCTAACACCTATTCAACGTTGTACTCCGTTTATCATGCCTCCCTCGTCAAATCTTTTTGTTATCGCAGTCGGCGAGACAGCATGCTGCAAACGATTTGTGGTTTCACATCAATTTATTGGCCTAAAAACGAATAGATTGTAACAGAAAAGAATGCACCTCTTTTTTTTAATAAAAAAATAAATACCTTCGCTTTTCAGGCGTCAGCAAGGTGTGACTCCTCTCCGAGCTTTTTCCAACCTTTCTTTCAACTTATCCTTCATTTCGAAGACGGAGAGACCCAGGTTTTGGACTTCACACCGAATCAGGTTTGTTGAAAAGACTACATATTCAAAACAACGTAGAGTATTCCAGCTTGAGAAGTTTGTCGCCGGTCTGAAAGAATCAGGAAGTAATACAGCATGAATCAAAACGCAGATCGAAAATACATTTATCCAAAACTTCCTCCTGGCGCCATCAGTAAATCAACTGTGATCGTACTTGCCACAGGAATCGCTGGATATACTTCCCTCGAACTACTTTATGGATCAGAAACTTTCTACAAAAAGGCAGTCATGCCTATGGTTCATAAGTTTGTTGATGGTGAAGACTCGCATCGGTGGGCAGTCCGAGCAGCTTCGTGGGGGCTCTTACCTCGTTTTGGATGGAATAGGAAAGAATATCCAGAACTCAAATGTGAATTGTTCGGTCGAGAATTCAAGAATCCAATAGGACTAGCTGCAGGATTTGACAAAGACGGTCAAGCAATAACTCAACTCGCTAAGAATTCCGGATTCGGATTGATTGAGATCGGATCAGTTACTCCTATTCCACAACCAGGCAACAACCGTCCTAGAGTATTTCGATTACTAGAAGACGAAGGAGTTATCAACCGGTATGGATTCAATAGCGACGGAGTTGGAAGAGTGCATCAAAGGGTTCGCAGTGCCAGAGACTCCTGGGTTCCTGAAGAATACGCATACTTCGGCGTCAATCTCGGAAAGAATAAGCTGACAGAAGACGCCAAGTAAGATATTCAATTGTTTTTAACAGACATTCTTCTATTTTTCCAGGCTGGACTATGAAATCGGTGTCAACTACTTCGCTCCACACTGCGATTACCTGGTTCTCAATGTCTCGTCTCCAAACACACCTGGTCTTAGAAGTATGCAGAAAAAGAGCGATTTGGAAAAGCTGCTAGTATATACTAGAGAAGCCCTCGACATGCACAAACTGGAGAAACGGCCGCAAGTCTTTCTAAAAATTGCTCCCGATCTTATCGAGTCGGAAATGAAGGATATCGCCCAAGTCGTGACCAACAAAAAGTTTGGAGTCGACGGCATAATTGTGTCAAATACGACTATTGCGAGGCCAGATTATCTGAAATCCGAGAACAAATCAGAGACAGGCGGACTTAGTGGAGCTCCAGTTAGAGAGATAAGCACTGAATGTGTTAGGAAAATGTACAAGTGAGTTTTTGCTTGATTCCTGTTGTAGTCGATTATTCATTTTCAGACTTACAAATGGACAGATCCCGATTATTGGATGTGGAGGAGTGTTCAGTGGTGAAGATGCATATGAAAAGATTCGGTAAGGATAATGAAACTACGCTGATAAACACGGCTTGTGATTTCAGAGCCGGTGCCAGTTTAGTTCAACTCTATTCAGCATTTGTCTACGAAGGTTTTCCTGTGATCGGAAAAATCAAGCGGGAGCTGGCAGAACTTCTGAAGCGGGATGGATTCAATCACATATCAGATGCAGTCGGAGCAGATCATCGTCCGAAACAACAATAGATTATGTTATTAGTCTTTCAAGTTTAAAAATTGCCTATCATTTTATGGGTTCTTTTTCCCGATTCGAAACAGAGTACCTTTTGAATTATGAGGTAAAAACATTCGCAAATAAATGGGACCTACTTCGTTTTCAAAAGATTTCTGCTTTGGTCCTAAGCCATAATTTTATCAGAACTTTATTATTTTTCAACAGATGGCGTAATTAGCATATCAGGGTTCATCAAGCATGCCGGATCTCCGTGTTATTTCGCTCGACGAGGTCGCCAAACACAACTACGAAAGTGTTGACAAATCGTGCTGGATCGTCATTTCCGGAAAGGTTNGAGGTCGCCAAACACAACTACGAAAGTGTTGACAAATCGTGCTGGATCGTCATTTCCGGAAAGGTTTTTATTTTTTTTTTTTTGATTGGCAACTATTCAAATTTTGTCAGGTTTATGATGTAACCAAGTTCCTGAACGAGCATCCTGGAGGAGAGGAGGTGATCACTCAATTGGCTGGAAAGGACGCTACTGTCGGATTTCTCGACGTCGGACATTCCAAAGATGCCATCGAAATGACGAAGGAATACCTCATCGGACAGTTGCCAGAGTCTGAAGCGGCGAAGACTGAGAAAACAGCTCCAAAAACGGCTCAATCAAAAGGAAATACGTCGTCGGCTCTCAAGGATTTCACTGACATCATGACATCTCCCACATGGACCAACTTCTTGATTCCAACCGCGATGGGATTGGTCATTTACGCAGTTTACAAATTCCTTTTCAACTAAACCATGAATCCTAAGGCATTTCCAATGATCTTTTTTCCGGACCAACGAATTTCCCCCTTCCATTTTCATGCTTCTCAATGTACTTCGGTTTTGAAAATTAAGACTTTAATTGTGATAAAATGATCAGCTTTAAAGTTCCTTCCCGGTTAATAAGGGTGATTCCTCAAAGATACATTTTGTTTCAAGCAATATGGTAAACCACTGGCCTTGATTCCAGGTCGAATGATTCGTCTACTGACACGCCAAGTTTTGAGTACGTTTCAAGGAAACGATCATCCCTGAATCTTGTGCAATTTTCAGTTTCTTCTCGACGTTTCTCTGACATCAAACCGAAGAATTTGAAAGAGAAGGCGATGGCGGATAGAACTCCAAAAGGAGCTTTAGACAAAACAGAAGAGCAACATTACGAGGATCCACATCTCAAAAAGCATCCAGGAGGAGTGAACAAACAGACGGGAGAAGTTGGAGGACCAGCTGGACCAGAACCGACTCGATATGGAGATTGGGAGCGGAAAGGAAGAGTGACAGATTTTTGATTAAAGAAACCGAGCTCGTTTATTCGTAATTTAGATCATGAAAATTTCTTAAATGCAAGTAAATAAATGTTCAGTCATAGCAGACAGGAGATAACAAAGTAACGATTAATCTATTTGAGAAATGAAAGTTCAAGAAGAATGGGTGTAAATTTGTATGTCGGTGTGAGAGAACAGGTGAAACATTTTACGATTATCGTACTTGAATTGAGTATCTTGATTTTTGTGGGGAATTCAATTAATATTCAATTGAGTAGAGAGTGGCCTTCTTTTCGCCGGATCCGGTGACTATCAGAGAATCATCGAACGAGATATCGCAAGAAAGGACTGAAGTGTTTTCTTTCAATTGGAAGAGATTTGCTCCATATGGTGTTCTCCAGGCGTTGAGGGCGTTGTCCTGAAACTCAACTAGGGTTGGATGTAGTTCAAAAACCCAATATTCATTATAGTTTTACTCTAGATAAAAATCATGCCCATATATTGTTTTAACTTACCTTTCCAGTAGAAATGAAAAATTTTCCTGAATGAGCAAACTTCAGTGACAAAACACAGGACTCGTGTTGAGTGAGCTGATATTTTTCCTTGCCACCTGTCGAAAGAACTTCCACATTATTGTTCTCCATTCCGACCGCCACCCATTCATCATCTGGGCAGCATCCCAAAGAGAAGACCTGACTGTTGAAGTCGTACTTGGCTAGCTCTTTCCGTTGGCTCATATCCCAGCATCGAACGGAATTGTCCAGTCCTCCAGACCAGAGTTTGGTTCCGTCTTGAGATAGATCGAGGCAGGAAGCGCCGTCTTGATGTCCAGGGAGCGTGCATACTTTTTCCTTATTGTGAATGTCATAAATGAGAATGTTTCCATCGGCGAGACACGCGAACAGAAGTTTCTCATCGGGAGACAAGGCGAGAGCGTAACAGGCTTGTGACTCGGTTTCCAAATCGAGAGTCTTCATTTGAGTAGTGAGATCCCACAGTGCAACAGTACTCGCTTCTCCTCCAATGAGCAGCGTTTTTCCGTCTTGGAAAAGTTTGCAAGATCGAATGTAGTTCTCCTTGAGGCAATCCAGAAAGGCGAGAGCTGGTCGGTTCACAACAGAGGCAGACGAGAGATCGGCTTCAGTCACATCCCAGATTTTGACACATCCTTTTCCACCGGTGTATACTCTTGTGTTGTCTCGAGCAATGGTGGCTGCGCACACAACTTCTCCATGATTCAATTCCATCCGTTTTTTGAGACCGCTGAAAATTGCAGAATGTTTATCTTGCGACAATTAAAAAAAACGGCTCACGTTGGTATTCCAGGTCCTTTTTGGGCATCATTGGGGAAAGTGGTGGGTGTTGGAATACCATTATCAACGATTCTGAAGGAATAGGCTGGTCGCCCGCCCATCTGATTCATGGCAGCAGCTAGTCGAGCTTGAGCATGTGGGTCTTGGAAAATGTTGAATCCTCCTGCTTGACGAATGATGTTAGGGTCTGAAAACAACAATGATATTATCGGAACTCTTAAAATTGAAACTCACTAAGTCCTGCGAAAAGGCTCATTTGTTCCAGAGATTGTAATCCACCCGGAGGCTGCCTTCCTTTCGCTGAATTCGAAGCGATGCTCGGCGTTGATGCTCCCGAAGAAGCTACACTGTTTGTACTATCCCGTCCATTCTTCTGTCCAGCTCCGTTGGCTGTGCCCGGGTTATCATCATTAGTCACATCGATTTCCAGCTCTCCATCATCAGGCTCTTCGAGTTTCGGTTTCTTTGGATCACTTCCGCTGTGTGATCCACTTGTACCATCTCCACCGTTGGCTTGTGCGATCTGATTGAAGAGTTGGCTCATGGCTGGATTCATGCCAAACGGCATGTTGGGGAACATTCCTAGCATTCCTGCGGCCCCTGGGGGGAATCCTGGTGGAAGTGCTGCTCCGTTTCCGTTTTCTCGTGGTGGTGTGGAGGTTTTAAAGGATTCGATAGTGGAGATACAATTGGCTTGTTGTTCTGGAGTGAGCAGTGGATTCAGCTGAAAATGTACCCTGATATTGTCTGAGACCTATTCATTTTGATTACTGTTTGCATGATGTAGTCCTGGAGACGCTTGTTCATCTCTTCTGCTCTTTTCAGATCTGCTCGCATCGTGCTCGACACTTCAGCATATGTCATAAACGATCTAGCCATATTCTCCTTCTCCTTCTCTATCTTGTCAAGTTCCGTCTGAAAATAGATTCATTGAAAATCTGCTAGGAATATTTTGAGCTTACCTTATGCTGGGTCAGATGTTTGCTCATCTNCGGCAATCTGGGGCAACTTTCTTCAAAAATGGCCTCTTTGAGGCGGTTTTTCGGGTGTTTAGAGCAGTTTTTGAGCGTTTTCATTATGATTTTCGGAATCAGCACACTTGATTACATACTTTAAAGCAATAAAAAATTTTGCCCGGAATCCTCCTTTAAGTCTAAAAGATGAAGCGAAAATTTGATTGTTCACAGGAGAAGAGAAAGAAGAAAAAGAACAGAGAGGGGAGGAAGTAAGAAGAAAAAAGACAAACAGTGTGCAATTCGAAGAGGTGCACTAGACAACGAGGCAGTGGTGGAGAAAGGATCGAAGAGAGTGAAGGAGTAAGAGAGACGCATTAATTGCAAAACGACTGGTCATATAGCCCCTGGCTGACGAAGAGGCGAAGGAGACGGCAGCGGTATTGGTGTCGAAGCGAGGACGAACGCGCGCGAAGAATGGGACACCGATGGGGTGATGGAAGAAAAAAGAAGAGGATGACGGAGAAGGAGAAGAAGAGGTTATGAGAGTGCGCGGAATGTGTCCGCTGGGGCATGGTTGCGGGCAGAGGTTCATCTGGAGACACGATGACGTAACAGGGGTTGAGGTGAGGAAGAGGTGAGCGGAGGAGATTGTGTTTGGACAAGTATGACTGTGGAGAGCGGAAACATTTACATAGCTGCAAATGGCTCGCATTGATGGGGTAGTTGAACAGTGAGGTTCTATAACATGGATTAGCACCAAGTCAGATGGTTCGCCATTATGGGTGAGAATAAATGAGATTCGGCCAAAAGTTTGTCTAGGTTTGAGTGGGAAATCGGGAAGGTTTCAGAGGTTGTTGAAAACAGGATCCATTGAGTTAAAGAAAGAGGTTCTGTTCACCTGATGAAACATAGAAAGGTCATAAAGGTTGAAAAAGGGATTAACACCATGGATTAGAATAAACGGAACAAGATTGGAAAAAAGTAAAAGTAAGTGAGAGGTTGTCCAGAGACAAAAACCTACTCGTGAGAGAGTAACAATAGTGAATGATGCCTGCACGCATAAAATATTTATACAATTTTCTTGAGAAAATAATTAAAGGGAATGGTGACACAAGATGATTAAAATACTGGGCTGGCTCCTCGCGAGGCGTGTCCGTCTTCATCCTCATCCTCCACTTCTCGCTTCACCTAAAAACAGAATGAAAATGAAAAGAGTGCACTGAAACAAAGACACCGCTTCTGACTCGTATAGTGTACTTTTGATTAATCGGTATGCTGTTGAATAGAGCAATAATAGACACGAGTTTATCCGTCGAATACGACCGGGGGAAGTGACATGGTCGTTGCCATTCGAGAACACAAATAAAGAGTCGTAAAGGGAGAGAGAGAGAGATGGACCCAATCCCCCGCAGATTGGCCAAGGGCGATAATTGAGAGTGTGTGCGCGTGTAACAGATGGTAGCAGAGGATACGTTCACATTTGTTTGCTTTAGTGTGTGGTTCCCGCTAGGCGTTCATCTCGTCAGTCACACTCGAACGTCGGCATCAAGATCTAATCTAGTCGTTCTCAAGTTCAAATAGAGTACGGGAAACGGCCTTAATTGTCACAAGACATGTCAATGCATTCAGACCTATTCATGGGAAATTGGGAACAGGAATTTTCAGACGAAATTTTTCGTGTATGTCCAGGCACGTCTAAATATTGTACTTTTCAAGACTAAATACTTCCTAATAATCACTCACTTCATATTGAACCACCAGAAGGAGGACTACCACATTCTACTAATCTCCTCTGCCTTTGTCTTCTAGAAATAATTGCAGGGCTGTTGAATGACACATGGTAATGCAGGATGTCTGTGTCCTTATTGACTCATTATAATGGTGACATGTCACACTGCGGTCCTTGTCCGTTTATGACCTTTTATGGGACAGGAGGATATCCACCGAACAGATTACGAAAACACCTGTCATGTATGAGAACGTAGGGAAGTTGAATCGTCTTGAGGGCAAATCAAACATGTGTGTGTTGTCTATATCGCTTTACGGTTCAGATGCCGCCCTCTGATGCCACGTCGTAAAACATTCGCGGGAACATTCCACATTAATCAAGTCTAAGTGGTGTCTTTTCTTTCGTTTTCATCTTCCCCTATAAAACGTCCTATTAAAATGTTAAACGCACCTCATCGACGGTGAGCTCTCCGTGCCTCGCCTGCTCCTCTCCTGGCTCCTCTGAGCTTCTCGCATTCGTCGTTGTCGTCATTTCTGTCGTATTTTCTTCCATTTCATTCGCCGCCTCTTCGTCTTCTTCTTCGCCTTCACTTGGCTCCCTACGGCGTCGTTTGTGGACTCTAAAGACAAAAAGAGTGAGAGGCTACTTTTAAGTCGAGGTTGGAAGAAGCAGTAACCGTAGTTTAAAAAAGGGGTGTCTAAACCTATATTTCTGTTTTCGAACTCTGCCTACGAAAATTTTGAAGACTAGTTAATATAGGCTCTATAAGTTCCAAGAATATGCTTGCAGAGTTCATTTTTTGAGGGAAAAGAAATTGGAGAGTTCTACGTGAAATTACCCAACGGAAAAAGGGATCACATAATCGTCTTTCAGGCACTTTGAGAGCCTATATTTGGTGTTCAGAATTTGAAAACATAAATATAGGTTTTAGACACCCCTTTTTCGAACTACACAACGGATGAGGACGGGAAAACTCACGGTTCGCGAACCTCCTCGTTGGCTTCCCCACTGAACTTGTTGCGGAGAACTTCCATGTCTATCCGGAAGTCACGATATCCAATGGAATTGTTCTGCAATGAAACAACACTGGAAGTATTTTCTGAACATAGCGGAGTAAAAAGAAAGAATAATTCAGGGGACGGAGAACAGTACCGGCGAAAAGTGTGTTGCGTCTTGTGTTTTTTAGTGCAAAATAGTCAACTTTGAGCAGTTGAAAAAGTGGTTCTTGACTATTTGATTTTTATGGAACTCTATGTGTATACTACCAATTTCAGATTTTCATTTGTGTAGTTGACAACTTTTTTTTGAAACCACAATCAAACCAGCTACGTTCCTTACAGTCGCACAACCTCGAAAATCGGCTGATTTGACTAGTGAGTGCAAATTTCGAACTGTTTCGTATACATGATTTTTTAAGCAACATGATTGGATTAGTTTTGGTTTTAGAAAAAAAGTTATTAATTGCAAAAATAAAGATCTAGAATTGGTCAAACTAACCACGAGGTTTCAGAAAAATCGGATGTTAGCACTAAAAGTTACAATTTAATACTTTTGAAGGCTACTGTACCTTAATTTGTAAATCGAAACGTTCATCCTTGATCAACTTGCACAATACGAGGACTCCATGCTGAACGGCTTCTCTTTCATGTGAAAACTTGGAAAACAGCTTTTCATCTCTCTTCGACTTTGCATATCTCGTCTTCTGAGAAATCTTCTTCTTCATTTCCTCCTTTCCTTTGGAGAATCCAATATGATCATCCACCATTGCTAAAATCGGTCGTAGCTTGGTCTTCACCAATTCAGCCAGTAAGTCAACACTTTCCCATTCTGACATAGACCTTCCCCATTGTTTGGTCAAGTTTTGCAACTGGAAAAATGGGAATTTCAAATATGGTTGTATACTTTAAGAACTAACCAAAAGAACACTCATCTGAATAGTGGTGAAGTAGCTCGTGATCACTTCGGTCACCCTCTCCTGCATCATCTTGTATTGAACGAAAACTTGAAGAATGCGTGAGACTAATTCAGTCAACTCCATGCATTTTCTAAGGAGACTGCATAGCATTGCATCAACTGAAATATCAATTAAGTTAACTAAAGCCAGAAACCAATGGCTTACAGTGAGGTGGTTTGACGAAGAAATCCTTCTGAAACCCGAAAGCCTCTCGAATCAAACCCAATGATTTTTCGACGAAAGTGAATAGGAATTCAATGGCGATATTGAGAGTTGTTTTTGTGATGAAGCGATATTTCATGTCGTCTGATTCTTCACTCAAAAGTTCCAGAATATTCTCTATGATCACATTCATCTCTTGCGTTGACGTTTTGTCAGAATCCGCACATCGGAGGCTGCATGTGATAATGAACTTGCAGTAGTCCCGAAGCATTTGGTTATTATCTGGAAATCTGGTTGTGAAAAAGTTATAAGTGTTATCGACTTACAGAAAGTCTCGTCTTCCAGTACTTTGATAATACGGCCGAAAAGATTGGACCATACTTTCACGTTGTTCGTAAAGCTCAACACGGCGGATGCTGCCCTCAGAATTGCTCTTCCTTGCATCTCATACTGTGCTTTTGGTTTCTTCTCCCCCTCAATATCTTCGTTCTCCACGTCAAGAACTTGCCGAAAAAGTCGGCAACAAAGAAAGTGCGCTTGTCGAAGCTGAAAATATAAATGTGAGAATCAATTGAAATTTGAAATGTACCACAAGAATGTTTGGCTGTTGTCTCTTATTTCTTGCTTCTGCACTTTCTCCTTCTTTCTCTTCAAACCACGTCATAGTGACCCTCGATGGTGACTGCTTATATTTGACACCGAGGAATTCAAGAATGTTCGCATAACTTTCAATGGCCTGCGTCTTCATTGGATTTCCCATTTCGATCTCGCTCGCCCATGCTGGACAGTCGTTTCCTGTGTAGAAATCAATGAGACTTCTGAAAAATTATACTTTCAATTAACAAGCAATTTCTTCCGATAAAAATCTTACTTTGATAACGATATCAAACTATTCGTTCCGGACAGAATCGAATGAAGGGGTCGATACTCTTTGACAAGGTCCGTTGAGAGCACTTTGCATCTTCCTATCGCCCACACGAGAAGTTCCAGTTGTACATTTTCGAGTAGAACTGATCGAACAGTGTTGTTTTCATCGTCACTTGGGACGGTTATTATTTTTCTCAGAATAGAAGCCAACGTCTTGGCACTGGTAAGGATTTCCGATTGCGAGCTGTCTAATGGAGCGTTCGGTTCCTTCTCCTTATCGACTTCTTTGTCCTTGTCTCTTTTCGTGGTGGTCTTTTCCTTGAATAAACGATCCAATTCATTTTTCTTATTCAACAAAGCAACGAGTTTGTCAGAATCTTCTTTGCTCTCCGTTGCATCAACTCTTCTCCACATGTGCTCGATGAGAACATCATACGTGCTCAACATCATTTGGGCGAAAAGAAGGGCGGATTTTCCGTTGACAGTGCCTGTAGTCCATTCAGCACGTCTATCCAATCCCATATCTGATTCGTCGTTTTGCATCGCAATCAAGACCCATGATTCCATTTGACTTGCCGCCTGTCTCAGAAGAACTTCTGTACCTTCTAACTTGAATTCCGGATCCAATGAAGACAACTCGCTGATCAAACATTCCAGAGTCTGAATGAGATGAGGGACTGGTTCAACTAGATGAACGCTGTTCCCACAACAAGTTGTCATTTCCGATAGTTTCCATTCCGGGATCGATTTGGAGTGAGAAACTATCATATCCAAAAACTGATTGAGCATTGTCGATGTTTGGGTCGCCAATTCACATATTCCATCATAAAGGGCTATTTTCGTTTTCGCTGGTTGCCACAGACATCTTCGGATGATTCCGAGCAATTCCAATCCAACAGCCTGGTCCACATTTTTCTTGCATCCCATACTATTCAAAACTTGGGTGCTGAACGTTCCGAAAGACTGAGACATCGAGTGATCGAATTGTCCACCTCCACCGTCTTCTCGTCTTTTACTAACACTTCGCAGAAGTAGGAGTACAATGGGAACGGCAGAACTGACAGTTGACTCGCAGAGAAGATCCTTCCTGAGACTTTTGAAAAGACCATTTCTCAATTGAGGTCTTGTATTGATAATCGGAATAAGGCATCGGATAAGTGAAACAGCTATATCTCTCCGCATCCGGCACACATAGTCGAAGAGTCCGTCAATCAGCCTCGAGTTGTTCAAAATTTCCACAGAACATTTCTTCACAAGTTCTCGGAGGACATCTATTAAAATCAGCGCAGAAGAGTTACTGGAAGAAGATGCGATAGCCTTGAAAAGATTCGACAGGTGTGCTCCCATATTCGTCTGTCCTTGAGACACTGTGATCAGGATATCTCTGCTCAGCAGCCAAAGAGCGCATCCATCCGCTACACGTCCATCCACAACGACTACTTGTTTTTGATAGGCTGGAGTATCTAACAAAGAAAGCATCAGGGAGAACATCGGACGGCTGAGGAGTTGCCGAAGAACATCGCTGGAGCCTAGGCTCTCAGAGATAATCCGTAGTTGGAGATCGACGACGCGAAGGAGGCGGCCGCATGCAATATCTGAGATCCATACACATTCCTCCGCCTGTTCACCAATTCTCCACAGCTTTTGAAGCGACTTTTTCATATCCGCCATGGCCTGAAAACAACAAAGCACCTTTCATGAATGGGTGTCTCACTTACATCGTTCCTATCTAAATTGCATTGAAGTAGAGCAAGAGTCAATCCAATTTCGCTGCTCAGAACTCTGTACTTTTCAGTCTGCAAAAAAAATTGTTATTTGATTCTGCAGTTGGCTGTTACCCTAATCAGATGAAGGAACTTCTTGGCTGACTCTACATTACTGCATAGGATCCGGTATCCAACCAGAAGACATTTCTCCAGATGATCCGTGAGTTGTTTTGACGTTGTCTTCTCTTTCTCCACAATCTCATCAATTTCCCATGCACAAATCACGCCGTTCCAGAGTCTAGTTATTTTTTCTTTTTCTGTTTTTGTAGTGAGAATAATCGACTTCCAAGTCATGATTCCTCTTCTTCTCCTTTCCACATTCATGTTTTCAGAGGAATAGTCAACACCGATCTTTTCAGAAATCACTTCGTCACAGAAACGATCGATGCAAGAGGGTCCAGCGATTTCGGAGAGCAACTCGAAGGCATCGACATCTTCCGTGGCTTTCAGCCATTCAAAGACAATATTGTCCGCACCTTCGATTCCAGTCACTACATCATCGTTGTAATCAAACTGAAACCGTGAAATTGAATCGATAACCATTCTAACCACAAACCTGTTCCTTCTCTCGGATCTTCGTGATCAAAATGGCAACGAAATCTTTCCATCTCTGATTGTATGAGCTTTTCACATTTGGCTCTGTCTTGGCTCTGATATTTTCCGTATCACTTTGATCCTCGTTGTGTACGTTTTCTAACTCATTTGCTCGCTTTAATTCGGACAAAATGTAATCGACGAGTTCTCCGAGTGTATTGTTAGAAGCACTCTCCATATGCACCATTAAATCATTGTACATTCCGAAGAAGTTGGGAACCGAGAATTCAGTTTTTGTGAGCGAGTTTATCAAGAACTTGATACATTTCAAAGAGAGTTCTCTGATTTCATCTGGTGGGAGAACTGGAAGTAGGGTGAGAACTGAATGAGTAAACTCAAACAATCGTGTTCCGTGATCATCCGCGCACATTTGAACGAGCAATCTGCCAAGAGCTTGCTGCAAATCATTTCCATCAATAGTAGATGAAGCAAATAAACCTAAAAATACCCATTTGTTCTCGTTGATGAGAAGTCTGAGATTTGAAACAAGTGCTTTTCTGCTTGTCTCTGGGACATCATCCAAACTGTCGGGATGTTTCCTTCGAAAATTGATGAGAGAATCCACAAATTTTTCAGTTCCACCACCACGTCGAGGTTGAGTGGTCTGCGTGAAAACTTGTGACATGATAATACTATCCATCTGAAAACACCGGGTAAATGGAAAAAGAGGACCACGAAAACACAATCACGAAGAAGTAGACGATAGTGATTCACGACATGCACATAACGCAATGGACATTCAGGAGAAGTTTCCGACTCTGGTTTATTTTTCTCAATAGATTAAAAATTCAATGTTACAGAAGGATAACAAATCGATTGTGAGCACAATTTAATTATCAGAGTGTTGGGAATCAAACTTGAATTTGCAGTTTTAAGGAAAGGTTTTCAGTATCTGCCGTTGTCTGGTATCATCTCTATGTAGCGTTCTCCCATGTACTGCTTGTCCTTCATGAGGGCGTCGTCGTAGTCTTTTCTATTGTAGAATATGACACGAGCATCACCACTTGGACGCTGGTATTGGTTGTCACGGAGCAAATCGACCTGATTCGGACGAATCGGATGGAAGAAGTCATAGACGTCAGTTTCAGTGGCACGGAATGGCACTCCTCTCATGCGGAGTATGAACTGCTGACCATGTGGGGCAGAGTGGCTACCGTAGTCACGGTCTCTGAAAATTGTTCAATAAATTTGATCTTTGGCTCTTCAATTCACCTTCCATAGGGTTCAGGTCTCGAATAACGATCATCGGGACGTCCGTATTCTGGTCGTCGCAAAGCTCCTCCGGCTAAAAAATGCAGGATTTTGTCGAAGACGTTGCTAATCGGAAACCTAATCCACAAGTATTTTCTCTACCCGATTCCCTCGTATATTCCCGACCAGCCACCGCCTCTTGACCAATCAACCAGTTCATAACCCCCATTTGAAAACTCTTTTTCGTTTCTGCTCCTGCCTTCAGAAGTGCTGTTTTGGATTCCATACTATCAGTCAGAGCTCATACTTATATACAAATCTGACACTACTACATTCTCTCAGACAGAACTTGTGTATCTCCCAGACAACCGTTTGTATTATCCCTTCTTCTCCTACAATCGTCGGCTTCATAAAAATAAATACAAGGAAGCTTTGCCCGCAACTCCAGTTCGACCAATACAAGTGAGCAAGAGCTAAGAACCTTCGTAACCCAATCACACACTGCTACAAGTTTCCATTATAACCTTCTTATCTTTGACCTTGAAGAGGCCCAATTCTAGAGTTGCCCATCAAAGCCAGCATGCTCCCTCGCCCACTTACTTTCTCTCTGTGCATATGGTTCACTGGTGTAACTCCCACTTCCATACCGATCCCTCTCCGAAGGCCGTTGTTCCTCAGCCCCTCTTCCTCCAGTGGCCCAAGAATCTCCTACAGAATACGGATCCCGCGCTGAAGCAGGAGCCGGCGCTGGTGCGCCTGCCAAACCTCCTCCACCTCCAACAAGATCCGATTGCCCTCCATTAGCACCACGCCAGTAGCCATCTCTCGATTCATAGCCATAATCCGGATACCTAAATACCCGTTAGAGATATTCATTTGATAAAACTACATCACAACACAACTTATACAGGAATCATTACGTTTTTGTTTGTCACATTGCCGATATTCAGTAATGTTCTGTAGTACAGTTCGGCAAAATCGTTTTTTTTTTCTTCGAAGTTTCGTGTTTTCGCTCGGCAAGGTCGCAAAACAACAAGAATTCTTAGATTTTCCCTTGCTCGGGAAATTACCCAAAAATTTCGTTACAGAAACACTGACATTGTATGTTTTTTTCTGCAGACATGAACTTCCAATGAAACCTTGAAGATCCTCAATTGATTGATACCAGGTTATGCCCACGATGAAATTTCTAGCTGTATCTAGGTATTGCGATATATACCTCTCGTCAAGGTATCTATCAGGACAAATTGTGATAAGTAAACTTAATAGAGACACTCAGTCTCAGCCCCTGTAACTTGTGATCTGAAACCGTAGGGCAATACATGAATCACCGCTTTTTTTTGGCGAAATTTAAAAACAATTGAAAACGAATGACCAATTTTTCCCCGACAAGACAACCACCTGATTTTTTCTCGATTTTTCCCCCATCATCTGATCCTGATTTTCCAATTTATAGTTTCAGGGGCTGGAGACAGTCATTCTTCCAGGTCTTCAATGGTCCATCTGTTACCATTACAACCTATCAATCCCAACCCTGAGTGTCACGCCATTCGGAACGTCGCACTACAATGGCGCAATTTTCTCTCGATCTTAATAACCTTTCCTAAAACTTCATATCCCTCTATCGACCCTCACATACCTTGATTCGCTTTTATACGGATCAATAGGAGGTCTTGTTTCTCCCATTCGAGTATCGGGCATTCTGGAGTCCCGTGGAGCTTCTCTCGCGCTTCTCATATCTCTGGAATCGCGACTATCTCTCATATCACGTGGATCAGGGGCTCTATCACGTCCGTAGGTGTCGTAGGCTAGTTTGGAAGAATAGTTGTCGTAGTAACCGCCAGATGATTTTTGTGGTTGAGATGGGTACGCCGCCGGAGCAGATTGTTGATATGGGTCATATGGAGCTCTAGATCCATAATCCGGAGCAGCTGGCCGAGATCTAGCGTAGGTATCCTCTGGTTCTGGTCGTCGGTAATCTCCGCCGCGACTGTAGCTGTCGACTTGGCCGTATGGATCGTATGCACCTCTGGGCGGGCCAGTTGGTGGAGAAGAGACGAATGGTGCTGGTCCCATCCTTGGAACACGGAGTCCGTTGTCGTCCGCAAATCTTGTGAGCTCACGTTGCGTAGCTTCGAAGACTTCAATGTAGCGGTGTCCAATGTTTTTCATGTGACGTTGTTTAGCTATTTGAACACTTTCGAGAGACTCGAAAACCACATAAGCTTCTCCTCCACTTCGTGTGCGTTGCTGATCAGGAAGAAGGATTCCATCCTAAACGTACGAAGTTGGGATACAAACAGACGTCTTTCAACTCACTCTAACAATCGGGAGAGGAGCGAGGAAGTCGTTAATATCTCTTATGGTTACCGAGAAAGGCAATCCACGCAGTCGAACAATCGGATCTGTCGATCGTCCTTCATCACGCGGACCACCAGAGTATCGATCTCTTGAAGGACCACCGCGTGGACGATAGTCGTCTCGATCACCACGTCTTCTTGGCGGCTCGTCGAATGGGAAAACTTCGATGTATCTTGAATTTTCATGAAATCATAACTCAAAATCGTTCAGCAACTAACCTGCTGCCCAAATGCTCGCGATCCTTTTTCAACGCCTGCTTATAATCGTCTTCGTTGTTGAAAATGACAGTCGCGTCTCCAGAAGTGCGCCCGTTTCGTCTCGGAATGTCCAAGCTTTCGATTCCCTGGTCTAAAAGATTGCATGTTTAAAAAAATCATTCTAAAAACTAGCTCACTTCCAAAGAAATCTCTCAAATCTTGTTCAGTAGCTTCCCAAGGCAAACCTCGACATTGGACTTGAAATTCTTTCGACATCACTGTAATAGATTGAAATGTGTGAAAAAAGCAAAAAAAAAACGAATTCAGAAGATAAACTACGAAAACATCCCCAAAACAGATTTATTGGATTCTATCGAGGGGTTCTGAATTCAAACGAGCATTTTTCGCTCGTATGGTCGTGCACATCGCGGACGTTGTCCGCAAACACCGTTGTTTACCGTACCACCACACTAAAGGGACATGGTCGGAGCTGCTTCGAAATTTATTCCAACGCTTCTCGATGTACTCTTTCTTCATTTCTCCCATTTTCCCGATTTTTCAGAAGCATCTCATCGATTTCTCTTCAAATCAGCGCTTATTTGAAGCACGAGCTGATGAGTTCGATGCTACAGAAAAGCTCAAAAAGTAGTGCATGTTAACTTTACAAAAGTATACTCAATTATTTGTCTATTTATTGCCTCTCATTAATTTCAATGCGTCGCATCTTTTCTCCGTTTCCTTTTCGCAATCTCATGTTTCGTTCGTGTATATATATATATATATATTTTTTTTTTTTTTTTTTTTAGCAACAC
>LR544886.1:0-14671 GCA_900536305.3 Caenorhabditis sp. 40 LS-2015 | reverse complement strand
ATGTATAAATTATATGTTTTTATTCAGATTACACGCTGAATCTACATTCGATCCACCTTCTCTCTACGAGACGGCTCAAATAAGACGTCGCGCAGAATTGTTGACTTGTTTGAAACACATAATTGCTTTCATGAAAAACAGAAGAATGAAGAAAGTGGTGAAATGGAGTGCTCCAAAGTCAAAACTAGCAACAAAAAGAAAAGGCTCTTTGGAATTCAAAATTGAGCTTCGGACGGGAGAAAAAACATGGAAAAGTTGTCAAGGAGTGATTGTATTTTTGAATAAGACTATGGAATTAGGAAGTAAACTTACTTATCGATTTATTTTGCTATACATCTTTGGCTATTCCTCTTCCCCCGGCCACTAGTCGTGACGTCATGGAGAAGACGCTTTGCTTAAAAGCTGTGCAAACTGTTTGCAAGTTCATGGAGCTTAATCAGACTACAATCAGACTATTTTTGTTTTGAAAAGTCAGATTTCTACTTCAGTCAGAGCTACCAAATCCAAAAATGTTGTCATCAAAACCATCGTCGGATACTTCATCACCAGCCTCCTCTGGCGACCGAGCAGAGCCAGAGAGGAGTGTATACACCCCTCATCCTAGAACAACAGGGAGCGAGGGAGTGAGTAGTCCAACCATACAAAAAATCGACGCAAAAAAAATTAGTTTACTCCCCCTTTAATAGTAGAGATTCCGGACATATGTTGGAGGCACAAAAACTTAGGAATTTCATCCCGAAAAATTTATTTCGATTCATTCCGATCGGAAATTCATTCCAAAAATACTCGAAATTCCGAACTCCGTTCCGAACATCCCTGAATTCGCAGTAATGGCATAGAAGCACATGTGCTACTATTTTTCAAGAGTCCTCCGACGATTTTCAAGAGTCCTCCGACTTTTGCAAATTTCTGAGTTTTTGCAAATCTGAAAAATTCTGAAAATCTGGAGGATTTTGAAATCCTGTGGTTTTAAGGTTTCACAATCGTCTCTTTCATCTCTGCAGGTTTCTGAGATATTGATGGATTCTGAGACACAATTAAAGCTAGATAATTTCGTAAAAGTGCCGCCTTTCGAATTTTCAGTCACATCCCTCACAAAACAAGGTCAGTAAGTTTATCCATTATTTCCTTCAAAGCTACACATCCTAAGTCCACCCCTACCGCTCACAAGTCTGCACCCCGTTCCCCCCATTCTCGTCCGTTTGGAATTAGGACGAAAAATTCTACATCCGCTTGGCTGGCGGTTGCAGCAGGTGAATCGCAAGGTAGCAGCAAATCAAGAAAACCGATACAAAAGCGAAGAGGGGACAGAATTCAGGATGAGTTTATTTACTTGAAGAAGTTCAATATAATATATAGATACACTTATTAGATATTCAAACATTTTTTAAAATTTCGACCTTGATCGCTGGATTTCTGTTCCTCTTTGGCTGTGTTGGTTGAGCAGTTGTCGATGTTTGGATTGGTGCATGACGATTTTTCCAACTTGTCTGAAAAAAAGTCGCAAATGAGAGAGAAGAAAGGTGTATCACTTTCCAAATTTCACTTCAAGAAAAATGTTTTAAAAAAGTTCTCTAAAAAAATTTTAAAGTCAAGAGACCGCTTCATGATTTACCTGGCTAACACTCGGTTCTACTCCTCCGTTGTTCCAGAAAAATTTGAAGCCATGGTGCTAAAGATGATGTTTGCAAAACTTCTCCATAGTCTGTAATATAAATATAGTGTCATCAAAAATTGCAGCCGGCTTACCAATGTTCCCAACGCCATCTTGATTCTCATCGCCACTCCATGATTGATCCCATACGCCTCACACCATCCCGGAGCGGTTTTCGGATCCAAAAAGCAGTAGTACAACTGCATTCCGGAGATTCGCTGATCGACGAGACGACGTCGCGGGTCTAGAAATAGAAGTTGGCCGTCTAGAAAAGTATTGGGGACCTCACCATCCAGAGACTGTAGTTGAGATTGGCGTGCTGTCAACAAGCAAGTCGTGAAGTTCCTTCTCTTTTTTTCATCTGGCAATCTTGCAGCTACGTGTCCTCGAATCCGTCACAAACTGTCGTCAGATACATTTCGTTGGCTTCGAAATCGGAAGCTTCGATTTGTCGTTGGACTGCATCGAGACCTTCGGAATAGCTCAAATTGTTCTCGGCAGCCTGAAGGTCCGAATTCATTGTGATTGCCGCGTATTGATAATCTAATGAAAGGAAGAATCTGAAATGTTTCATCATATTTCCAAGAACTATAGGTAGAATTGCTCACCTTTTAAAGAAAATAAGAATACAGGGGCTGTCTTAAACAGTCAACAGCCTGGGGTGAAAGACGTCAAATGGCACATAGGCCATATTGGAGGGTCTGAAACGAATAAATGATCATTGAGTCTCGGATTTTCGAGCATTAAAGGAGGATTCCGACCAAACATTTTTTTTTTTTGCTTTAAAATATGTAATTGAGTGTGCTGATCCCAAATATCATAATGAAATAGCTCAAAAATTCGTCTAAACTGTTAAGTACCCAAAAAAACCGCTCATAAAAGGCCACTTTGGGACCCGCGTGGCCGTGGCCTAACTCCTCCGGAAAACTCGGCCGCGCCGCTCTTCCACCTATTTTTTTGGAGATTTTTCACCATTTTTTCGAGTTCTTTTCACGAAAATCGAACTCAAGAATAGGAAACATGGCAAAAATCAAAAGGAAATCAGCAAAATATCGATGGAGCATCTGATAGCGCGTATTTAAAAGGTGGAAGAGCGGCGCGGCCGAGTTTTCCGGAGAAGTTAGGCCACGTCCACGCGGGTCTTTTCCGGCAAAAAGTGGACTCTTTGGAGCGGTTTTTCGGGTATTTAAACGAATTTTTGAGCGATTTCGTTACGATACTTGGGATCAGCAAACTCAATTACATATTTGAAAGCAAAAAAATTTCGTAATCCTCCTTTAAATAATCAATCCGTTCTTTCATTCTTGAATTTTTCAAACATGTGAGAGAAAACTCACTTTCTTATTTTGTTATAGATCCATTTAAAAAATTGAGAATAAGCAAGAATTTGAAAAATCAGGAATACAGAAAGGGGGCCAGCAAAACAGACGCCAGCCTAGGGAAGAAAAGCGGAATGAATGAGAAATGACGACCGACACAAGGGGGAAGGGGCTGTGACGGCGAGAAGACGCAGAGAAATATCAAGAGAGGAAAGCAGAGAGGGCTGTGTACAGACAAAGAAGACATCGAGGCCGCTTTCACTTGCTGTCCATTCTGATCATTGAGGTGTTATGTATGGGAAAGAACATTGGAATTTAGGAGACGCAGAGAAGCATGAGGAGGGAGAAAAAGAGGAGGCTGTGTACAGAAAGGAGACAAAAGAAATGCCAAGGCCGTTTTCGATTGCCTGTCCTTTCTACTATTTGAAATTTAATGTATGTGAAAAGGCAATAGAGGGGGACTGCTTGGACAAATAGAGCAGATTTGAGCAGGACAATGGAGGCGGTTGTGTATGACGAACAGAGAGGAGAGGGGCAGGTCGGTCGACAAGATGCCATCTAACTAGGGAATAACCTGAGTAATGGTTGGAGTTACGTGATGCGACCTATATCATTGGAAAGCTAAAAATATTTCCAATCGATCCATATATTTTGTTTCTGCGGCAAGCCATTGGAGGCATGACGCTGTTTTTTTGGATTGGTCATCAAAAAATGTTTTCCTCGAAAACTCGAAGTATAGTGTATTTCGTGCGTTTTCAAGGCAGATATCGTATGGAAAAGGTCCAAAACTTGTTCTACGATCCGTTATGACCACCAAAAAATGCGGAACAATTGATCAAAAATGGTTTCCGCATAGAGGATTCGAACCAGACAGCCACCGTTCCTCGCCCATCCCTCTTATCACCACCAATACTTAAAAGCGGTGTTTTAGGGGCTGTGACAAGTAGATTTCAGTGCTGAAATTTCAGACGAAAATTTCTCGACATAGAGATGTCCGCAGCAAAAACAAAATTTATCTATCGATTGAAAATATTTTTAGCTCTCGAATGATATAGGTCGCATCACGTAACTCAAAACATTACTCAGGTTATTCCCTAGTAAGGTCGAAATTTGTTTAAGCGAGGTTCTTTGAATGTGTATAAGAAGTGAGATAGGGAGAAAGCAAAATGTATTGAATAAAGTAAGAATAGATGAACGAATGAAATAACCAGTGTGTACTTTTGAAAGAGAATTTCTCGATAAATGCCTCTTTCAAAAAATTGTAGAAAAAACTGCCTGCGGTGTAGGACCTCAAGTGGAAATGGACTGTTCTGCGACTGGCCCAAACGAGGAAATTATCGAATTTCCCCTTTCTGACCAGCCTCATCATTACAACTTATATAATAGTCTCATATTCTGATCGTCAAACATTTGTCCCTTTGAAGTTTTGAAATCTACCGTAAAACCTGTAATAGAAGCACGCCTCTAGTAGAAGCACACCTGCAATAGCAGCACACCCCCAGAGCTTCTTTGAAAAATAGAAGCACACCCTCTAATAGAAGCACAGTCTGATGTGCGGTTTTCATCGAGGTGAACGTGAATTTGTTCTGATTTCAGGGATTTTCAGGTGTTCTTCCCAAAAAAATGTCAAAAATGAGTGATGAAGAGGAAAAAATTGACTATTTCTATGAGAAAGCTACTTACGAAAATCGTCTAAATATGGTTTCGGACAGTTTTCTGAATTTTTGAATTTCACAACAAAAATTTAAAAAAATAGAAGCACACCCTGTGGTAGAAGCACACCCGGTAATAGTAGCACACCCTAGACCACATTTGAAAAATAGAAGCACATGTGCTTCTATTACAGGTTTTACGGTGTACTCTCTTTCATGACTTCTTGATGAATGCGAACGTAATGGTTCTCTCTATTTTCCTGAACTTTAAGCAGTTGCATGAGTTTTTTTTTCAAAAATGAATTGTATTTGAGAGCACCGCCCCCCTTTTAATCACTTTCTGGTCGATCACTTAACGTCGTAAACAACCCTTCGTATGAATGGAAAAAAGCAGACTTCATAGAAATAGTAAAAGAGATAGAGAGGAAACGATTGGATAGTAATAAAATCAAAATGGAAAAACTTTGCACACGTTGTACATGATACGTTTCATTGAATGGGATCACAAGTCGGTCACAAATTTATTGTTTTTCTTCTCTTTCTTTCTCTCATTTTTTCAGCTCGTTGTATCAGAATCTCTTTCGATTCATAAAATTCCATTGAGGCCAAAGAACCTGTCTTCACCTTTCTTATCTCTTTTTTCATGATCCATTCAGTTGTCACATACAATGACATTCCCCCTCCTTCACTACCTTTACAACCCCAACAACGGTGGGAAACCCCTCGTAAAACACACAGGTCGGCGAGGGGCGGAGTTTGTACCCATCATCTTGCAAACCCACAAGTAAGACTAGAGAATCATTCATTCAGTTGAGGACCTCCGGATGGAGTGTGTGGCTGCGATGAGACTGGTCTGAATGGGGATATTCAACAATTTCCTTGTTTGGACCAGTAGCAGAACAGTCCACTTCCACTTGAGGTTCCTTACCCCCAGGCTGTTGACTGTACGAAACGGCCTCTGTATTCTTATTTTATTTATAAGGTAAGGATCGCTAAAATTTTTTTAAAATGAACCTTTGGAACATTTCAGACAATCGCTCGCTACAATTTTCGGTTTATCTGTCATTCAACTTGATGATCAAACCATATTTGCTGGAACAATCGAAAAAGGAGTTCAATGATTTTGCAGTTCTTCCTGATTATGTGTTTTTGCAAAATCAATATGAACTAGATGAAGCGTAAAAACCACAAATCTGAAACTGGTCCTTGAAGGTAAATTCGATAAACTCCCATATCAACCCTAATTTCTAATTTCCAGAAACATCGCCCGCGGAGCAGCAGACGCCAGAGTCCACAAACAAGAACGACGCTCTGACGATTCTAGTTCCGCAACCGCTCATGGGATGGATGGAAAGAGCTGTTCACAGTCAGCATTCCGACATCCGTTACGCAATTTTGGACCATTCTCTAGGAACCCTTGAAAACGGTGATCAACCGACAGTCAGGTGATTTTTCTGCGCATATCTATTCATTGGGGGAGGAGCCACTAAAAAGCATATTACTCTTGTTCGCAAGCATTTTCAAATCGACGAGCTTGCTCACGGAGAGTGTGTGGAGACCTAAGTGTTTGGGCAACCTGCTTCCTTTGAAAGCATGTTTCATGTATATTTCCGTCCGAATCACGTGGTATTAGTTCAAGATGAAATGGAGCTTTGCACGTTTTATTACAACGCGTTAGTAGAAGCTTCAAAAAGGGATAACATCTTTGGCCATTCCTTTTCACCCTTACACTGGTCTTAACGTCTCGGAGAAGACGCCTTGCTAAGTAGCTGTGGAGAATATTTTTTTGAGAATATCCAAATTCGGTAGCCAACCGGTTTTGATGGTCTCTAGAGAACTTTGAGGATTTTTAAGACACGTAACTTTCACTTTGCATATTTTCTGTCATTTCAGATATACTCTACTGTTCCATTCCTCAAGCCGATATGAAGTCGATGATGGATGAAAACTGCTACCGTTTAGCCTATCTGAACGCGTTGGCGCGGGCTACTGAAGAAAATTGCAGCTCGATTGCACTACCGCTTGTCACCGCCATGACGAAAACAGAGAATCGCTACAAAATAGCGACTTTAGTTTTGTTGCAGTCAATTTGCATTTTTTTCAAAAAATATCCAAGAACGGTGAGTGTTGAAAATTATGCTGAAAGAATGAACTTGTTATTTTACAGAGTATCACAAGAATCGATATTGTCACGACGGACCATTCAGCAGTTAAATATTGTCGAAGCATGGGAAACATTTTTGACGTCCCAATGCCTGTGAAGTATTTCAAAAGTCTCCTGCGGTACATTCAAAGAAGGCCAGAGAGAAGACGGTTGGAGCTAGTATTGTTCGGTTGCAATATCCGATTCTTCACCGACATCAAAAACTACAAAACGGATGCACTTCAACTGAAGACGTCGTGCAGAATTGTTGACTCGTTTGAAACACATAATTGCTTTCATGAAAAACAGAAGAATGAAGAAAGTGGTGAAATGGAATGGTCCAGTCAATCACGAGCAGTTCACCTCGAAAGTCTTCAAGATTGAGAAACAGGAGTCTTCTGAGAAAAAGGGATTACAACAGATTATCAAACTGAGAGGAGCAAAAGGAAAAAAACAAAATAGCGGACGCAATACGAGCAAAGATGCTACTGGAAAGCGTAGATCGGATGTTGAAAAGGAACCTGCTACTTATGATGCTTCCAACACACACTATCGAAATTATCGAGATACCGTAAGTTCATTATCGAAAATTGTTATTAGTGAATAGTTTGAGTTTCAGATCAACACCATCCTCTTCCGAAAGGGTCACTATACCGCGTACACCTTCATCACCTCAAATCGCTGAAAAATCTCCGAACGCAACCTCAACTCCCCGAAGACCACAAGTTGATTTGCAGGCAGGACGTCACGCAAAAGTCAGCTTCTGAAATAAATTCTCGTTTTTCTACTATTGTCAGTTGATTGTATTCACCGTAGTTTGATTAAGCTCCAAGAACTTGCAAACATTCTCCACAGCTACTAAGCAAGGCGTCCTCCACTTCATCTTGAACTAATACCACGTGATTTGGACGGAAATATACATGAAACTTCAAAGGAAGCAGGTTGTCCAAACACTTAGGTCTCCAGACACTCTCCGGGAGCAAGATTAAAAGCAAAATAAATCGATAAGTAAACTTACTTCCTGATTCCATAGTCTTATTCGAAAATACCATCACTCCTTGACAACTTTTCAATGCTTCCTCTCCCGTCCGAAGCTCAGTTTTGAACTCAGGTGTGTACTGTTTTTTTGGGAATGGTGAGCCGCAGTTACGTTTCGGAAACTGTCTATTGTTGCCATTCCGTCAAATTGTGAGAGAACCAGTGCATTCAGGCCTCCTTCAGGTGTTTTCTCCTTGAATCTCATAAAGAGTTGGGGGCTGCCGCTTTTCAAAAGCTCCCATGAGCTATTTGAATCCAAGGGGCTCAATATGAAGCCGTAAAAGGCAAAGCCTGAGCGGAACATTTTGCAGGTGATTTGAGGACATGTCTTGTTTGATACGATTTTGGGTAGAGTTCGACATGTTTCGGGGGTTTCGAAATGGACAACTTTCAGGTGCCAAAAAACCAGTGGGGATACTTAAAACACTCGTGGAGTCTTGTGCGGGAGATACGCGGAATGATAATTGATTCTTGTGAGGAATGTGAATGAAATTCTATCCTTACTCGCCTTTAGTCGATGATGTGGCACCCAGATAAACAATTTTCGAGGAATTTCGAAACCGAGAAGTTTTGAAATTAGGACTGACATCTCTCAACACATTGTTTGTACAACGTGAATGGCTCCAAAACGACATTCTTCGGTGCTCGGAAAGAAATCATTGCCATCTTGCTTCTGATTGTGAATTTTCCGAAACAGTTCATTCCACGTTGTTTTTGTCTGATAGAAGAGCAACCCTACCGCCACTTTAATCAAATTTATCTCAGTTTGTCTAATAGATATCAAAAAGAGGTCAACTATTGAAATATTGCTCATGGTGTGCTGAGCAATTTTGTAGTTAAAGCTTTTTTGATGACTTGTGCAGGAATCGAAATCATTCTGGTCAAAGTAACAAAGGAACACTAACCAAAGTAACGATTATTAGGACACATTTGAAACGGTGTATTTTTTCTCTAATAGTTCAATCATCATGAAATATTGATAGTAGTTTCCTGAAACGATATAGAAACAGTCCTGACCCAGATTAAGAGAAACGTTCGCATTGAATCATTGTGAAATTGAAAAGATACCACGTTAACCACCTGCTTTGAAACTGAAAAAAATCTTGAAAGTTTCAAAATTTTCTGTTTAAAAAGCAGCTCTTTTTGACTAGTTCTTCAGGCAGTGTTATCGTATCACTGTTTAGTTTTGATGTTGACTAATTTGAAGCTTTGAGGTTTCAAAGATTTTCAGACTCTCGGGCAAAGGTTTTCAGTTAAAAAAATCTTGGGAAAGTTTTACCCCGGAATCCCAACAAATTACAGTTTCAAAACATCCTCATCAATCAATCTCAAATTTCTAAACTGTATTAGTACCAAAGTGTTACCCTTTGATCCGAACGACTATAGGGGCAAAAAGTCGCCCACCTAGATGTAAGAACTTCTGTAAGGGGAATTCTTGAAGAATTTTTTTTTCTCGAGTTATGGCAAATTTTCAAAATCGCGAAAAAAAAGTTTGAAATGACCGTATTTTGGTCATTTTTTGAGTTTTCAAAAAAATAAAGTGTTGAATAAAAGAACTTTTTTGATCTTATTTTTTGTCATTGACATGTTCTTGATAGCATACCTCTGAATGTATGAAATTTTGAGTCAAACAAGAAGTCGAAAAAAACCGCTTGTTTAATTTCTCTGGAAATAGTTTCAAAACATTGCTGACAAAAAATAAGACGTAGTTACGCAACGTTTATAGTGCCTTCCTAGACGTTTTCGAGAGATAAATGTCGATTTATAGGTAAAATTATTGTTTTTTGAACTTTCTCCAGTTTTGAACGGGAAAATTTTTTTCAATTCGAGGTTTTTGGATAGTTGGTTGATTTTTCGCAGTGTTTGTGAACTAGTTCTTTCACATTCTTCCATTTGTTACAGTTGAATTAATGTTTCTCGCACCCTCCGCTCACCTTCCAAAAATCCACCATAACCTAAAAAACCGAAAAAAATTTTGTTTCTCAGAGTCTCCAATTAAGTTTTATTTTGTTGTTCTTACTCGAATTTAATAGTTAATATGTAAACTACTTTAAGAAATACCAAAATTTCAGGAAAAAAGGGTAAGGAGAATACCTGAACAGACGAAGTGCATATACTTTATTATTCATCTTATTTTCTGCGGAATTTTGATGTTTTAGGATGTATTTTGCACACAAATCATCAAAACAGATTGAGAGCAACAATATAGTGCTAATTTGAAGACTCTGAGAAACAAAATTTGTTTCGGTTTTTTAGGTTATGGAGGATTTTTGGAAGGTGTGCGGAGGGTGCGAGAAACATAAATTCAACTGTAACAAATGAAAGAATGTGAAGGAACTAGTTCACAAAAAGTGCGAGAAACTAAACAACTATCGAAAAACTTCAAATTGAGAAAATGTTACCCGTACAAAACTGGAAAAGTTGAAAAAACACTAACTTTACCTATAAATCAACATTTATCTCTCGAAAACGTCTTGGAAGGCACTAAGCGTTACGTCATTACTTTTTATTTGTTATGGGGAATCTTTTGAAACTATTTTTAGAAAAATTAAACAAGCGGTTTTTTTCGACTTCGTGTTTGACTCAAAATTTCATACATTCAGAGGTTCATTATCGAAATGCTATCAAGAACATGCTATCAAGAACATGTCAATGACAAAAAATAAGATCAAAAAAAGTTAGTTTATACAACACTTTTTTTTTGAAAACTCAAAAAATGACCAAAATACGGTCATTTTAAACTTTTTTTTTCGCGATTTTGAAAATTTGCCATAACTCGAGAAAAAAAAATTCTTCAAAAATTCCCCCTACAGAAGTTCTTTCATCTAGGTGGGCGACTTTTTGCCCCCATAGTCGTTCGGATCAGAGGGTAACACTTTGGTACTAATAAAGTTTAGGCTTGATGTATGGCTTGGTAAAAATGTTTCCGAATTTGGCGCCAAATTTCAATCGTGTTCGGCGTGTTGAACAAAAAAAGTTGTTTTTAAGACAACCGATTTTCGCTTTTTTTCCTGTTTCAAAAAATTTTTATAATGTGGTATTTGGGTACAAATCTCAATATAGAATGTAGTCACACTTCAACTCTCTTATTTCAACATTTTCGCCAAACTATATCTCATTGTACCATATTTTAAAGTGAAACTCGGTGTAACAAACAACTTGTTTACTTCTTCAAAAATAGGTCCCTCCCACTTGGTTGCAACCGCCGCATTTGGTTTTGGCAAGTGCGCGGCGCGCAGTGAATCACGACGACCACGACTCGTGATGATCTTTACAGCTCAGCTCAGTTTTGAACCTAGAACAACTTTCTCCCCAGAAGTCAACCTGAAATCATATATTGCGGTTGCGCCCAAGTGGGAGGGACCTATTTTTGAGAAAGTAAACAAGTTGTCCGTTACACCGAGTTTCGTTTAAAAAAATCCTACAATAGGAAGAGGGTGGCTGACAGGAATCTTGAACTACAAAAATGAAACTTATATCAACCGAAAGCGGCAAGTACGGGATAAAACATGCAAAAAGAATTTCAAGAATTGGTTGAGATTGCCCCCCGAGTTATTAACGTGAATAGAGTGTGACACATTTTTTCCTCATTTTTTGGGACATTTTCGACGGGCTCCGCACGCAAACGCGCACCCCCGATACCTACACAACTCGATTTTTAGCTATATTCAAACCGTTAAAACAAAAAATTAATCGAGTTCATTTTTGCGACGAAAATTAGCTCGAAAATGGGCATCACTTTGTTCGTTCGTTTTCAACGTATCGCAATGTTTTATTAGAAGCCCAGACATTTTCTATTCGATAAAAAAGAGAAAATCACGAATACATGCAAAGTGCCGCGAGAACCATTTCTTCAAAATTTCTCATGGTGTTCGCTCCATCTCGCTCATCATCGCTCGTTCAGCGCCCACTTCTAGGCGAACCTCCAGTTCATATACGCCCTCTGCCTCTGGGAACTGGATCGGCAGCGTGGTGTAGTGGTTAACATCGCAGCTTACGACACCGGAGGAGTCCGGTGGGTTGTTGGTTCGACTCCAACCCCGGGTAAGAGGCATTTGTGTGATGTTAAACGCAAGTGTCAAAGGACCGGGGGAAAGAAATGATGCAATTGTCGGGCTTCTGTGTGAATTTTCAACAGTTGTCCTGAGATGTGTATCAAACATTTTTGATGTCTTCCGAATCCAGTTGCTTCACACTTTATTGATTTTCTGAGTTCTTTTTATTCCTTTTTGCGTAGAAGTCAGGGAACCTTTTGTGATTTCCATTTTTCCGATCTCAGTGAAGGCTGGCGGGGTCTGGTTTCTTTTCATCGTTTGCTGTAAAGTATTGATAATTGAAAGAAGATCCGGAAATTGTTAATCATAGTATCCATGATTAACTGTGTCATTTGTTCCGCCGTTCACCGCCTCATCTTCCTCTCTATTCGTTTCTCCTTCTAAATTTTCTTCGGAATTGACACTGAGCCGTCTTACTTGTGTCGGGATTTCTTGATGGTGATCTAAATTGAAACTTGAGAAAAATATAGACATTTCAAATCTTACCCGGAATCCATTGTTTTCCAAAACTTTCGAAACGCGAATGGAGATACCTCTTTCTCTGTTGATGTTCAGCTTACTCCAAATGGACACTTCCTTTAAAAAAAAAAACAAAAAGATTATAAACTCAAAACTACTTACCATGTTCTATCCCCACTTGCCATTCTATCCAATTGAACTGTTTTCCCGATGAATAAAGATAAATCAAACAAAAAAAAACGAAAATCTGGCATTGTCTTTTGGTTTCCAGAAGCCTAACAAAGAAATAATGGAAAAGCGTTTCTCGTTGTGCAAAAAGATTTTGCGGACACAAAACAGACAAGATGACCAACTCCGGAGCCCAAATCGACCAAACCGTCGTGGACGCCGATTCGCAACTCGTTTCATATCGACCGCATCTGATTGTGCATCGTCTCGCCGTAGACCGGAAGTTTTGTTTCCGAGTACTTGACCAAATTTGAATTTTTAGATATTTTTTTGGCTTTTGAACACACAAAAAATTGGATGAATGCGAAAAATTGCAACCGCGCTCCACCGAACTAGCCGGTTCCGTTTTGAGACTGTCCAACCGTTTCTTAAAGTTTTTACAGACATTGTTGCAAATGAAAGCGGACGACTTAAAATAGTGAGCAAATTCGCAGAAAACTTTTTACGCCTCTCAAAAAACACCTTGCTGGTTGGAAGTACAGCAAACGTTAGATACAATTTATAAAAGAGCTGAAACTGTGCGCTTACCAAGACAGACGTTTCGCAGCAATGAAGGTGGCAAAGAAACTGAGAGGGATGACAAAATTATCTGAAAAATTAGAGTTGTTTCCAAGAAAATAGCTAAACGAGCAAAAAATATGAAATTTTAAAAATTTGGGATCCTGGGACTTTAAGATTGAAAGATTGTGAGATTTTTTGTGAATTCGGGGTTTACTTACCTCACGATCCGGCATGAAATTTGACCGATCCTTCAAAAATGTCATGAACTGCTCTTGTGCGTGTTCCATTTTCATCGTCAGCTTCATGTCTTGAACGATCCCCAAATCATGCTCAAGACCTTCCAAATTGCCATAGAAAATGACGTGAGAAAGGACAGATGATTGTCTGAAATTTTCCAGAGATTTTCCAAATTAAAATAGCCATCCTTACTTTTTAAAGAAAATAAGAATACAAAGGCCGTCTTGAACAGTCAACAGCCGGTGGTGGAGGACACCAGATGAAGTATGGACTGCTCTGCTACTAGTACAAACAAGGAAATTATTGGATTTCTCTATTCAGACCGGTCTCATCGCAGCCACATACTCCATCTGGAGGTCCTCGAATGAATAGATGATTCTCGAGTCTTACCTGTGGGTTTGCAAGATGATGGGTACAAACTCCGCCCCTCGCAGACCTGTGTGTTTTATGAGGGACTTTACTACCATCGTCGGATAGTATACGTAGTGTGAGCGATGGGGAATCTCACTGTATGTGACACCTGGATGGACCATAAAGGAGAAGAGTTCGTTTATGATATTACTGCCAATCAATTATAAGGAACCAGAGATTGACGAAGGTAAAGTCTGTGAGACTTTGCTGAGAAAAGTATTCCAAAATACTCAGATACCTCAAATGGGTACGACAGCAAGCCAAGTTTGACAATCTTCCAAGCTATTCCCGACGAGAAGGCTGGTCTGTGAATCCAGCCATCACAAGATCATAAAACTTGAGGGAATCAAGATGCACTTTGGGAAAGTACATCTGGAAACAAATGACAAGTTCGACCACAGATCAGTTTTAGTGAGCAGGAAAATGAAGGATGAGGAAAGAAAAAAATAAAGGTATTGGACACGATATGACTAGTCGCTTCATAGGTGTGACAAGTAGTCATGAGATAAGTGAATATCCGTTCTTCGCAGAAGTCAGCTAGTGGCTTCTCTGAAACTTTTTTCGAAGGATCGCAGAACTGAATTCACCAACTTTTTTTTTCTTGGAGAATCGTGGTATTTTATTGAGGTCAAAAAGTTCCATTCTACTGAAAACTAAGTTTCTGAAAAAAGAGTTGTTTGGAGATACGATGAGTCTGAAAGGGTGTAGAGGTTCAGTGGTTCCAAGATCACCTTGCAGATTTGATTTGAATCATTTTATTCATAGAAAGGTTATCGAAACAAGTGAGGACTCATCAAATAGGGGAATGAAATAATATGATTGAAGGACAATCCCGTACGAGATTCAACTATTATGGGGAGAAGAAGAGGTGTTTGGAGTGGACGAGGGGAGAATATGCACATCTCTCCCGCTCTGCAGTTGAAAAGTGTTACTGTTTGAAAGAACTGAAAAACGGGCTCAAAAGGGCTGTAAAA
>LR544881.1:0-28799 GCA_900536305.3 Caenorhabditis sp. 40 LS-2015 | reverse complement strand
CTGAGCATGTTTCAGTACGCGGAGTTGAGATATAGCTCCGAGAAATGTACTGGAACAACCCTGGTACCTGTCCGTCTTTTGGACTTATTTTTGAGAATATTTCTGCTCTCCTCTTCTGAATGGCACGGATAGGGGAAGGATTGATTCGACGACGACTTTCTTTGGGTGGAAGACTTTGATAGAAGACTTTGATACCTCAAACTTGGGTAATTAAACCTTTATATAGAACTTATAAGAAATTGTTGAAAATGAAATAAAATAAGATAATATACAAGAGAGGATTCTCAGCCGAATCCTCTACAACATTTAGGAATGAATGACTTCGGAATTTCCTATCCTCTGCTTCTCCAATTCAGCCTCCTCTGCTCTGGCTCCGCCTTCCTGACTCCTCCGCATTGACCTTCTCTGTATCTCCTCCCATCACCTTGTCCTTTCGCTTTACACCTTTGCGGCTCCTTTCTTCGTTCATCAATACCGCAATACCGCAACTGCCAACTGTCACATGTGGTGTTGGGGCAACAAAGTGATTGATTGCTGTGCAACTGACTCATCGGTTTCTTATGGTCTTCTGGATTGATTGATGGCATCATCCTTCTTCGAGTCGGTCACGACACCGGCCGACTCTGCTCGGCAGCTTGAACCCGATCCAGAAGATCTTGTGGGATTCCCTGAGATCGATCATGGCTACAAATCTATCCTCAAGATCGTCAGAGCCAAGATTCATAAGGATCTGGAGGAAGTCATTCTCCCTTTCAACTTCACAATGGACTACACGAGCTGGACAGTGAGTGAATTCATGGAATCTTTCACACGCAAAAAATCGATTTCAGAGAAAAGAGTTCTGCCAGTTCCTGATCCAATTCGTGGCGGAGGAGAAGGTGAATGGGATCTTCAGATTCCTCAACATAAAGCACATAAAAGATCTCGATATGTGGAATAAGAGGCGGCTGGACTTGGTGAGAAGAGTCAATCAAGGAATTCCTGAGGAACACAAACTCACGGAGGCGGAGTTTTTGGAGATCGGAAAGGAGGTGAACAAGATTCGCGACTTCAATGAGAAGTATGAGTGAGTTCCCTTCAAAAGCATCTCGAAAACTGCTCTTGGAGCACCTACCCCATTCTAGCTTTTACTGTTTCAGTGTCCAATCTTATAACTTAGCTTTCCCTTGAACTCAATCATCTTTCCATATTTGAAGCTCCTAGACTATTCCAGACCTTTGTCAAGATTCCCTTTTTCCGATGCTCTGTTTCCCCCCTTCGCCATGCCTCAATTTCCACAATTTGACCCTCCGCCCTCGATTCATTCTCAATTATTTTTTCTGCTCTCGATTTCCATGTCTCCAGCTTTCTAATTTCAACTTCAATTCTATCCCGAAAGTTCATTTGTTTTCAAAAATTCAACTGTTTCCTAATATTCACAATTTGACCGTCGAATTTTTTTTGGAATCCTCCGAACGTTTTTTGTCAGTTTTCAAAGTTCCTGTTTTGGGTTCTGGTTTTCGAATAAAGTTATCTGATGCTCCAAAATTCTCTCGTTGACTCTAATCGGGATTTCATGCTATTTGCTCTGCTGAAAAAAATACAGAAGTTATACAATTGGCAGTTTCAAAAAGTCGATATTCGCTTGAACCCCGGTATTCAAACAATTGGACTAACATCATAAATTCATTGACTTCGCTCTGATCAAAATCAGCTCACCCATCTTGATATCAACTTTGACCACCACTCCGCTTTGGCCCCGTTCATCGATCTGAAATTCTCAGTTGCCTCCTAAGGCGTCTGGTCAATCCAATCAGAACGAGTCTAAACATGACCCATCTCGGCTCATAGTGGTCCTAGGCCTCAAATTTCAAAAACAGACAGATTATAGTCATTTTTGGGCTCATTTTTGTTTTTTTTATGGCGGTGAGCTTAGAAATCAACATTTCAAGGTGAGATCTGCAGGTTGAGCAGAGTTACGGTAGATTTTAGAGGTCCCTGCACCAAGCTTCAACAATGACAAAATCTGGGCATGTTTGAGCTCATTTTGACTGTCATAGCTCGGTCGGGATGAAGATTGACATCTCAAGGGTTAGGTTATGTAAAATGAGCCTTATTACAGTAGTAATCGAATATGCTTTCTTCTTTTATGTTCAACACAAGAATTATCTTCTCTTACTTTTCTTCTCCACATGAAACCGATCTGAAACCGAAATAGCAATGTTTTGAAAAGCTATGATGTACGGATGTTTTTCTTTCCGCATGATTCATAGTCAATTTTTCATCATGCCCGTCCTGTTCTTTTCCACCTCTGCCGTCGATTTAGACGTCATCCAGTTTCTCAACGACATGTCTATCGATCAAGGGACAGCATGTCTGGAAGAGCACTCCAAATTGCTCGAGTGTGTGGAGCCTCATAAGGTTGGAACATCCTTTTGACCTACCCTGAAACTTTTGATCTACATACAAGATTCCTCCAGGACCTCATCAATCACGCGGCCTCCACCTACGACCCATCGATTTTCTATAACATTGGCATGAGAAAAGGGCTTCAGGTCTTGCGAAATGTCACAGAATGTATGGGACGAGATTTGGAATGTAAGCATACCAAGTTCATACTTTTCACTTTGGATACTGTCGATTTCGCTGGCGAGGAAGTTTATGGAGACGCTTTTCACTGTTTCATCAATGTGAGTTTCAGAAGCAATTCAGATTTGATACACTCAATTTGCAGGCCAATGCCATCGACTTCATCAATAGCATGCCGGAGACTGGGATGCTCACCGAGCAAGAAGAACACGACGTTTTCACCAACCCTCTGATCTACCGGAGATTCAAGAGCCTCTTCTCGGATTATGTGGCTCGTAAACTCTACCCGACTTCCTCTTGTACCATTGGAAGAGTTGTCGATCTGTATAAGGCTGGAAGTGCTGCAATGGATTGGTACTACGTATCGGTTCATGTGCAGAATGGATATCCAATGGATTTGGAGTTTGATGCTCTTTCATTTTCTCATCATTGATTTGGCAAAAAATTCGGAGGATACAACGATTCGGAGGTACAAGGGGGTACAAATGATTTTAGGGTACAAAATTAGTGATTCGGGGGTACTAAAATTCAGAGGTACTAAAATTCGAGGGTACAATGATGAGGGGGTACAAAACGCTTGTGATTTTGGGGTACAACGTTTCTGATGTGAGGGGACAAATATTGTGGTTCGATGGTAAACTTTTAGAAACTGAAAGTAACTATCAGAATTGAAAACAGAATATCGATGAAAACAAAACTCCAAGAAATGTGACTAGCGACGCGTAGCGTCGCTGGACACGGCTGCGCCGTGTTACTGGTCGTAATCAGTGAGCTAAAAAATACTGTGTTTCCCTCAATTAACGGAGACCCCCTTCCCATCTTTGAACAAACTTAGCTTGGTTCCTGTGACAGGTATGAAAAAATTGTCAACTAACAAAGTGTTAACATAAAACAGAGAAATATTTTGTTGGTAAACTGTTTTTTGATATCTGTCACAGGAACCAAGATAAGGTTGGTCAAAGATGGGAAGGGAGTGCCGGTTTGATGTGCTAATATTCTGAACCATGTTTATTCTAAAAACAATTTCTTGGCGCCGTGGCGGACTCTTCAGAATCAAATAAAATTATGCCGTCGTTTGTTGTGATGGACGATAGAGATCATCAAAATTCTAATTAGACGGACATGATCCCCAGCTATCCAGACACCAACTGTGAAAATCTCATGAAATTTGGTCAACGTTGATTATGCGAAAGGGTGTTGCTACACATAATGTGCAATAAAATAGGCTCATTTTGCAAATGAGGAAGGGTGCGCTATACATTTGTTGCAACAAAATTGTCAAGATAAGTACTGAGAGAGCGGAAAAAGAGCCGTAACTTGCCCAATTTTGAACTAATGGAAAATTGAAACATAAGAGCATCCACTACAAAAAATTCTGCTTTTTAGTGCTAAAACCGATGGGATCGGTAAAGAAAAAGATGAGTTCGACCCGATCCAGCCCTGCCTAGCATCGAAAAAATTATAAAAAACAATTTACACATCGCGGAGTCGAACCCTCCACCATTGGATCACCACCCCCGCGCTTTGCCACTCCGCCACACCGACCACGTGCAGCAGTGAAGGCAGGAGGTGGTTACGTGTGTGTCGGCGACGCTTTCTACCTCCCTCTCCCTTCCTCTCCTCTCGAGTACGATTTCGAAAAAGTTAGGGAACATCACTGGACTGACCTTACATGAGCAGATCTATTTTGAGATCGATGTATCGTAAAACGAATATGATATTTGTAATCTACGAAAAATTTCAAAATGGAATAATATTAACTTGATCCAAAATGCTCTTAATTGAAAGATTTTTGAGCAGTTTCTATTTAGGCCTGAGTCAAATAGAAATCGCCATAAGTAGTCTGAAACTTGATCATAGCTCGCGAAACTTGGTATTCCATTAGCAGACCTGATCAGAAGAAACATATTCAAAATTCAATCAACCTGATAGAAAATTATACCAATACTGACCGTTCGAAAAAATTTCCAGGCCAAAAATATCTTATATCGCTCATCTTGGAAAATTTTCCAACTGAATGTTATTCAATTTTCACATAGATCGTAGGGTATTTTTTATCTTAGTGCATTTTTAACGGAACATCCTCTCAACTCCCGAAACGAACCGAGTTATGTCCGAAAAACTGAAGTGGGCGGAGCCTAATTTTTTTCTGAAATTCGAAACAAATGAGATAGATCGATAGAGCGTAAAAAGTTATGATGAAAGTCAAAAACTTCAAACCGATTGATCCACTGGTTCTCTCAATAAAAGATGAAAAAGGCAATTTCCAATATTTTGGTGACTCGTGCTTTCCGGCTCATTGCGGAGCCCGAAATATTCCAAACTACTTGTTTTTTTTTTGCAAATACAGAGTCCCTGATTTCCAAAAAGGAGAAAAAAAAAGTTTCTCAAAATCTCAATTTTGAGCCACGTTATTAATGTCCAAAGTCTGTGACAGGGTTTTCTACATTTTTTTCCAGATCCCCTCGCCGGGCAATTCAAAAAAGTGGGAACTGCCGCATTTTAAAAGAGAGCGCAGAGTTTTTAATTTTCTTCAATAATTGTGATTTTGAATTTCCCGGTCGTTGATGTTGAGGTGGAGCATCTTTGTTTACACTGTTTACACAATCTAGAGAAGTGAATCTACTTTGGGGAGGGCAGTAAATCATGGGTGGGGAGAAAGTGCCGAGGGGCAGCTTTGTTTACACAATCTAGGACCGGGGCCATGTTTCCGGCCCACCTCTTGGCCACGATGGTGCTGCCTGTGTAAGTTTTTTAGAGTTTGAACAACTAATATATGATTAATTACAGCGAGGGGGAGTTGGAGTCCCAAACGAGCCACCATCCCCCGGAAACGAACGAGGGATGAGGACATCGAGGAGTTGATGATAAGGTTGGAGGTTGACTCGGACGACGATATTAACAAGACTGAGTTTTTTAGTAAGTTGATTCATTTCTTTGCATCAGAACATGAAGCCTTTTTTCAGACTACCACCACCCCGTCATAGTCGATGTCGCCCCCAAACACCCCAACCTCATCCTCGACCTCCTCATCACCCTCATCCTCCTCATCACCACCCATTGTCTCCAGACGCCTGATGGTACCCCGACGTCACCATAAACTTTCTGGAGCACACATGTAAATTTTTCTTTTTTTTTCAAGTTTTCAAATTTGTCCATTGTCTTCTGAAATGTATTTTCACTTTTATTTGTATTTTAAATTTTTCTGTAATTTTGTAATTTGCTCAATAAACGTGATTTTGAATTTCCGGGTCACAAGTGTTGCTGTGAAGCAGCTTTGTTTACACATTGGTGGGGAGGAAGTCGCGGGTGGGGAGAAAGTCCCTGGGGGTAGCTTTGTTTACATGCAATTCATGAAAGACAATCTCCCAGACAACTTGTTGATCACGTCTTTCAATAAATGGCAACAACGATGACCGAGTTCCTGGTGAAGACCAATTAAGGGTGCAGAAGCTTCAGGATGAAGAGAATCGCAAGGTGTCAATTCATCGACTTCATGTTAATCGCCTCTTATTACTCGCACAAGTATAGGGGTTGAACTCGAGAGCCCGATGACCGAAAGATATGAAACTTGACAAAATAATTTGTTGGATAATAATTAATAATTACTATCTGATCATGGCTCATTTTTTCTCGGTTATGTCCGTTCCGATACGTATAGGGTTCCAAACAGCACCAACATGGTTGGCAGCCGTACAGAGGGAGGTTCGATTTAAAAAATCGCTGAGTGGTTTTCTGGATATTCGAATACATTTTTGACAAAGGTAGCACTATTCACCCTAATCACCCTAAAGTCTAACTATTTTCGAATTTCGCCAATGCCTCCAGAAACCTCTTCTCGGCTCTTTTTCCTCTCGGTTCTGTACTGAGCTGCCATTATATGAAAGTTCCTTTTGCTCGCTGTGACCGATGTGGGGTCAAAGGAAGGTGTTGTGCTCATACTTCAAGGCAAGGGAAGACGTACCAGACGGATTAAGCTACAATCTTCTTTATTCGTACATTAAACTTGGTTAATTAAACTATAGACTCTCAAACTTGGTAAACAATCGAAGATAAATTCAAAGAAACAAAAAGATGAAACAAGATGAAAATGAAGGCTCTCTCGACCGCAGAGTTGGCAGGTTTCGGTTTCCGACGTCTTCTCGATAGCTCTCAAGAATGAGCCATTGACGACTGTGAGAGCCGAGAATTCTTGTAGCTTCTCACTCGGAGCTCCTTGACAGGGACATCTTCGAACCAAAGCACTCTTGCATTCGGTGGGAAGTAGGGCGATTCGCAAGTCGCGGAAGTTCTGAAAACAAAGAGAGATTGTTCTCCGAGAGGACTAAAAAAGCTCCTACCGTCATGATGGCATCATAGACATCACTAATATCGTGTTGATTCCTGTGGAACTGTGTCTGAGCCAGGCAATTCATGAAGCATTCGGTCGACTTGCACGATCTTCCCGATCGATCAAATGTTTCCCAATGATTAAAAATCGGACCCATCTGCTAGCTTCCCCATAAGCGCTTGGGTGTAGAACTGAGTTGTCTAGGTGCATCTCGTCTATCAGGTAAGTGGACCTAAGCGCCCTAGGCGATGGAGCAGCAACGACGATGCATGCCCCTTTGTCGTTGTAGATGTTCTCCAGTTCGGTTGGCATCTGAAAATGTTAGCTTTGACTTTATTATTTTTCTAAAAATTTCTTACCTCGTTTTTGGCGAATAGAAAGCTCCTTTGTGGAAGAGTCTCGTACTGGAGCTCTTCTCCAGCACCATCAAGATGCATCTGCCTTTCGTGGTCTTCCTCAGCTGGATCGGTGGGTGTTTCGGATTTTTTAAGGGGAGGGTGGAATGAATCTGAAAGTTTTATAAATATTGTCAAAACAAAACGAAAAAATGCATACCTTTTAGAGAAAATAAGAAGACGAAGGCCGTTTTGAACAGTCAACAGCCTGGGGTGGAGGACACCAAATGGAATATGGACACCCTCATACTCCATCTGGATATCATCAAATGAATGGATGATTCTCGAGTCATACCTCTCGGTTTGCAGGGTGATGGGTACAAACTCCGCCCTCGTAGATCTGTGAGTTTTACGAGCGGTTTTTTCACTATTGTCTGATTGTAAAAATAGTGTGAGTGAAGGGGAGTCTCATTATATATCTGATATCTGATCGGCAAAATCAAAAAGAATCTGCCTTCACATGTCTTCTCTTTTTTTTTATGATCCACTCAGGTGGTACGAACAATGAGATTTCCCTTCACTCACGTTACCTTTACAACTCAACAATGCTGGAAAACCCCTCGTAAAACACACAGGTCTGCGAGGGGCGGAGTTTGTACCCATCACCCTGCAAACCCACAGGTAAGACTCGAGAATCATTCATTCATTCGAGAATTTCCAGATGGAGTATGAGGCTGTCCATATTGCATTTGGTGTCTTCCACCCCAGGCTGTTGACTGTTCAAAACGGCCCTTGCCTTTTTATTTTCTCTAAAAGGTAAGAATTTCTAGTTTCATTTTTTTGACAATATAATAAAACTTTTCAGATTCATTCCACCCTCCCATCAATACTCCGAACGACAAAAACAGCAAAAGGAAGAAGAAAAGATGGAACAAGTTGAAACCGATGCCATCGTCATCCCCACTACGAAGAAAATGAAGACCATTCGATCAAGTGTCGGATGGTCGAAAAATCTGGAAGTGGAACACCGACAAAACAAAAGAAAAGAAAGTGAATGCGAAACGTAAGTTCAATATTATCAATTTTTTTTCACTGATTCTGATTTTCTTACAGAAACCATTCATATCAAGCCACCCACAGTCAGGAAGGACAAGCTGACAATGGTCAGCGAAACACATCTGAAGGCGTCCTACCTGAAATGCCTGCTCGACGCCGACATCAACAAGAACCAGAGTGTGGCGATCCCACGACAAAAAAGAAAAAGGTAAGACATACGATACCAAGCTTAATTTTTTACCGTGTAATTTTTCAGCGCCGCTTGGACCCAGACGTTTAAAAATCCACAAATTGGAAAAAGCGAAAAAGATTCTCCTTCTGAAGAAAGAGGCAATCATGTTTCTAAATGAAAACCGGTATCCGACAGCGAACCGGGTATTCATTAATATTCACAAAGCATCGTTGAAAAACGATAAAAAAACAGCTCTTGTTTTAAAAAGACCGAAATGAAACCACTTTCGGACATCTGAATATGGACACCTGCTGTAAAGCTGTAATGGAAGAGGAGCAAGATGAAGATATTGAAGAGGAAGATGGCAGCCCGGACAATGTTAAACCATCGTTTAACACAGTAAAGATCGATTTCAAGGATACCGGAGATTTCAAAAATATTTATTGTGATACAGAGGTGAGAATAGGAAATGATTGCATTTCTAAAGTTCAATATAACATTTTTCCAGCTCCCGAAGAGAATAATGGAACTCTACAATGAAAGGAGTGCAAACATCATTGTGAGCACTCCTTCGAATGAGTCCATCCAAAGAACAAGTTGTTTTGGAACGGGACATTTTGCTCTTTCCATTCTGAATCCATCCGCCGAAAATCCGGGCGAGCCCACCCATGCCTGATCATTGGAAAAAATATTATACCGAAGAGCGATCGATTGAAAATGCCAAATACTATTAGCTCCATCCCCACATCGTTTATTGGTTCTGTCAATCTCAAGTTTTGTCATGTTCAATTATCTTTACCCACAACATTTCAAACTGATAAAATTGTTCAACTGCTTACTTTTAAAAATAATAAATATTTAAAAACGGCTTGAACTTTTTTCTTCGAGCAGCCTCTCTCGACGGCGACGGACGAAGTCGAATTTCCAGACGAGACCAACATCAAAAAATTTCAGTTATACGGCTGAAAGTCGTCGGGACAAAAATACAAATACAAAGCATGAAAAGCTGAGAATGGACTCCAGGCACACATATAAACAGATCTTTGAGTTCGAATGGTTTATTATACCAGAAATACTATATAAAACGAAATTGGATCACAAGCGATGCTAATTCTTCTCGTTCTCCTCCAGCCATGGTGCATTGGGCCACCGACGAAATTCCTGACATGTCTGAAGTTTGGATGCAGAAGCAGAGTTGGTGGGATGAGTGCCGATGTTTTGTCCAATTTGATTTCGGAAAGTTGAGCAGCGGGACTTATCGGCTCCTATTGACTCGAAAATGTTTTTGATACAGGAGGCAAATTGTATCTTTACTATTAACAGACACAAAATTTTGTGTGTGGGGCGTGTCTAGAAATCTACAGAGACGCCTCTTGTGGCCTAGGAGCCGCAAATTCCTCTTCCATTGTCGATGTACGGGTGCCCAAACTTTTCGCTTCTGTTTTTCAAATGAAAAGGCAGCTTTTACCTAACGTAAAAAAATGTTTTTACTTTTGAAAATATCACCTTTTCTCAATTAAATCTGGACAATGATGAAGACTCATCTAGGGGATCTGGCAGAGAAAATTTGCTCGAAGATCGAAATCAAACTGTAGCTACAGTTTTGAAAGAGGAGTGACGAGTTAACGGAATTGAAAATTTCGAATTTCACGTTGGCATGCCTCTCTGGTTTAGAAAAATGTTCGAAACTTACTTAGAACTTTGGGGATGCGATCACACATGTCTAATGAAGAGGAACAGATTGGACAGGTGCAAAGTTCTTCGAGGGTATCACGATGTTCCTTCTTCAACTCGTCCATTTTTTCCTCCATCTCTTTCTCTTTCTCCTGTAAATTCATCATGGAATAAATGTTTAAGTCATAAGGTTTGTAGATCTGTGATTATACTTTCTTTTCTTATATTTTCTTCACTTTTTTCTCATTAAAAATCTGGTTTGGTTGTAAAATGTTTTTCATCAATTGTTTTTTTTTTTTTGAATTATTATCATGCTGATTTCAAGGGCGTCACAGTTTCCCTGAACCAAATCTCTTAAAATGAAAAAAATTAAAGAGTTACTGTACTTTAAAGGACCATGTTTCAGTTTTATGTCACTTTTTCGATATTCGAACAATTTGCAAATGATTACATAAAAAAGTTTCATCACTTTTCTTCGAAATTCCGCTGAAAAAAGCCTTTGAAATTTCAAGGCTGTCTAACCCGATAGAACCGCTTTTGACATGCATTAAAAGAAAAATTGAAACTGAAAAAAAGAGTCAGCTTCATTTCTAGGCTTCTAGGTGATTGTTTTATGAAAAATGCGTTTCTTCAATGAACAATTTTTGAATGAATTTTGTATGTTGAGAATAAATAAACTGTGATTTGAATCAATCCTGTTTTGTTTTCATTTTTTGAGGTTGATAATCAAGAAAAATTCTATTGAATAAAATATTTTTTATTTGTTATGTTAAGAAAATAATATATGTCTTATGTTCATCAAAAGAGGAACAATAGGGTCTCCGATGTGTGAAGCATCCAATATGAGAGTCTCAGCGGTTCCAATTACAGAGTTCTCATGGTATCCGTCTTGCCACATCTGAAATTTCGACATCTTCGATGAGAGCGAAGAAGGGGGTATCAAAGACTTCGAAACCTTCAGAAAACGATAGTCACTGGTGACTTCCAATTTGCGAATTTTGATGTTCATTCTTTTTTCAAAAAAATGATCTGACAGCTGTTTCATGGCCATCTCCACACTGAATCCTTCCGGAAGACGTCTTTCCCCAACTCGTTTGTCTTTGAAATAGTAAATGACAAAGTTGAAACGACCGACTAATCTGCTGTAGTCTGGGTTTGATCTCGGTGCGCTGGGCGAATCCCTAAGACTGTGAGTGTTGTGACGTTCAAGTGAGGATCCATATGTCTTTGATGAAATGACGTAGTCTGAAATTTTAATAAAAGGGTTTCAAATCAGATGTGAAAAACAACTTGCCTTAGCATCATGACTGCGCTTCCGTGTCGTGGATCGATTGCAGATACCGTGGATAAATGGGAGGAGAGACAACAAGTTGGTGATGGTAGGGTGGAATGAATCTGAAAAGTTCAATCATTTTGTCACAAAATAAGAGTAGAATATCTTACCTTTTAGAAAAAATAAGAAGACAAAGGCCGTTTTGAACAGTCAACAGCCTGGGGTGGGGGACACTAAATGGAATATGGACTGCTCTGCTACTAGTCCAAATAAGGAAATTATTGGATTTCCCTATTCAGACCAGTCTCATTGCAGCCACATACTCCATCTGGACTTCCTCGATGAAATTGAGGATTCTCGAGTCTTCCCTGTGGGTTTGCAGGAAGATGGGTACAAACTCCGCCCCTTGCAGACCTGTGTGTTTTACAATGCGTTTCTCATCATTGTCTGATAGTAAAGGTAGTGTGAGTGAGGGGAAATCTCATTGTTTGCACACTAGACTTTATTACAGTGTGCCTCAATTGCTGATGGAAAGATTTACGAGGGGCGGAGTTTGTACCCATCATCCTGCAAACCCACAGGTAAGACTCGATAATCATCCATTCATTTGAGGATCTTCAGAGTAGTCCATATTCCATTTGGTGTCCTCCTCCCCAGGCTGTTGACTGTTCAAAACGGCCATTGTCTTCTTATTTTCTCTATAAGGTAAGAATTGTTATTCTTGTTTTTCTGACAAAATGATTAAACTCTTCAGATTCATTCCACCCAACCTTCTGTCTCCTCTCCCATATTTTCAAGGTATCTACAAGCTATCCACAAAAGCGCAGTCATGATGCTCGGGCAAGTTGTTTTTTTCACATCTGATTTGAAACCCTTCTTTTACATTTCAGACTACGTCATCTCATCGAAGGCATTTATATGGAACCTCACACAAACCTCACAACACTCACAGTCCTAGGGATTCACCGAGCGTGAATACTTAGATGTATTTCTGGACAACACTGTCCATCTGGGTGTTTTAACACATGAACATATACAATACACAAACTAAACCTAAGCATGAACCTCACAACACTCACAGTCTTAGGGATTCACCCAGCGTGAATACTCGAATATATTTCTGGACAACACTGTCTATCCGGGTGTCTTAACACACGTTGGAATGAAATTTCGACCCTTCACTACGAACATCCATGACGCCCACCTCCGATCCAGGTGATGAGGATTGACTGTTCGGTTCCTGCGAAACAATTAATGAAAAATCGAATTTTCTTTTTTTTCTCTCTCTTCGATTAATAAAAAGTTAGTAAATAAACTTGCTCAACCTCACATTAGTTATCACATTGACACACAACCCCAACCTGCATCCATCTTAGCGCTTCTCGCTTCGCCGACGTACCGTAACGGCATCAGGGTAATATGGACCCTGTTGAGAAAGAAAATGCGCATAATGGAAGATTGAACTGGAGTGGTCCATGAACAGATAAAATTAACAAGAGTTAACCGCGGAAAACGGGCAAACACCGGTCCACGACAGGATTCTTCCAAAATTCTCAATTGAACTTCTGAACGTAGAACTGAAAAGATACCTTTTTTTAGACCCCCGACTTTGGTTGAAATTTTTAAAACCTTTTTGATCATCCGTATTTTAGAATCCTTTGGAATTCCGAATGAAATGGGTTCTAGATTTCACAGAACCCTTTACTGACAGTTCAAAAAAATATAAGGTTCAAAATTGTGCCGAATGGAAGCTAGATCCTAATTCTCCGAATTCCCGGCAAGAAAATCCTAGTTCACATTTCTCTGTTTTTCGTTTTCTTCAATAAGAATAAACACAGTGATAATTTCCAAACCACGTATTTTTGAACTGTTATTGAAGAGTTTCGTGAATTCTAGAATCCATTTTATTTGAGTTTCCAAAGGATTTTATCATCCGTTAGAAAAGCCTTTAGATCTTTTTGAAAATGTGTTTCATTTTATTATGTTACCAAATATTTAGGAGCAAAAACTGAACATTCAAAAACAAGTGAAATCGAATAATGAGCAAAAAAAATGAGGGGAAACTCGTTGTGAAAAGGCAATTTTGATCATGGATGGGTGAAAAGAGGATTTTAAAAAGAACAATTAGAGCCTAATGAGAAAACATTGATATATTCCTGGAAAAGTGGGCTAGAGTAAAACATCAATAACATTTTAAAAAATTTCAGTAGAAACTATAAACTATAAAATAGACTAAAAACAAGAATGGTTATGATTGAGAAGTGGGTAATATTTCAAAGAAGACTACTTGTTACAAACGTACAAAACTGGAATCGATTTAAGGGGAGAAATAAGATAAACTCATAAGGAGGATATCGTACAACGTGTCGATTGTTTCGTGGATGTGGTATTCGCAAATGTAGGTGTGATGATTCTTCATGAACCATGTGCCCTTCTGAAGAGTGAACATGTTGATGTGAGCCACCATGATTGTGAGCTTCTCCGGTCCGTCGGTGATCTTGTCCATATGGTACTGGGAAACGGAGAGGTCGCAGATGGAGCACTTGAGATGCGCGTAACAACGACGATTCATGTAATCGACGGGCTTCGGTCTGAAAACGTAACGGTGGAACTTCTTGATACCGAAAAAAGTTCAGAATCTCTAAAAACTAGAATCCCAGAATTTTGAAATCAGAATCTCTATTAGTTCTGGTATCAGAAAACCTGAAAAATAGAAACTTCTAGGTCTCAAAATCTTAGAAGCCCAGACTCTAAAAATTTCAGAATTTCGAAACTCAAGATTCTCGGCATCTCAGAATATTAGAAACCTTGAATCATGAAATTTCGCAATCAAAATCCAAAAGTTTCAGAATAACAGAATTTCAAAATCCAAAAGCTTGAGATTCCTAACATCTTAGAGCTCCAAAGTATCAGAATCCAAGTATCCTCAGACCTCAGATATTCTAAATCCGAGATTATCGAAATCTCAGAATACAAGGATCCTAGAATATCAGTTTCTCAGAATCCCGAAATTGCTCACTTTTTCTCCAGGTGTAGACTCAATGCTTTTATCGTCTGTGTCGCCATCGCTTTCTTTCCAATGCGTCCAACAACCTTATCTTCTTTCGCAGACCTATCTCCGATGTTCTCTCCCGCGTTCGTCTTCTTCACCACCAAAGTCCTCTGTCTTGCTACATCCTGATGTCGATAGTAGAGAGGCTTTTGGAGAATTGTGTCTGGCTGTGGTTGGTTCGACGTTTACATAGATATACGAAATTCGCTGCAAGCTCTTGCGTATTCTCTTTTCTCCTAAACGCCAAGGGGTTGATCAAAGTGCAATCCTGCAAATACTGTTGGATTGCACATTTGATTTTCCTATGACGAATCGTTATCTTCAATCACGAGTCCAGACAATAACGCCCTCGATCTTTCGACTCCAAACGCCCACGACCGGCGACCGTATAAAAGGGAGCTCCATCAGAGCTCCTCTTCACTGTGTTACATTCATTTTGTTATCTTTTATCTTTTGTTATTCTTTATTGTTAACATTCTATTGTTATTTCTTTCCTTTTAATAAAAGGTTTAATTACCCAAGTTTAAGGCATTCTACTCGCACGGTGAACAACCAAAGCATTCTACCACAATCCACCAGGGCATCATTTTATATAATAGATCTTCCATGAACCGATTTCTTTTTTGCCAGTGGAAGTGTGCACGTCGGTTCACAAGAACTTCGGATGCGAAGAGCATTGGCGTCTTGAGAGGCAGATCGATTGTCCATCGGTCGTGTTGATGACAAACGAGGCATCCTTCGAGTCGACTTCATGAATCATTCCGAAGAATCCATCGATCTTCATGGCTTCGTATCCTTCTCCAAAATGCTCCGAGACTTCCACTCCCATCGATTGGAACTTGATTGGCACGACCGAGTTTTTTTGATGGTTCCAACTTCACGGTTGTATTGTTGGATGGACTGGAGGGTCGGAAGGCACTGCTAGAAGACCGGGAAGTAGTCGTTGGATCTGAACTGAAATTGAGAAAGCTATTTTTTTAGTACAACTTGAAAATATTAGGGTGTTCGGAAAGTTCCGGTCGTTTTTGATAGGCTGTTTTCAAACTTCGTTTTCTCAAACGGGGTGAAGGCTAGGCAGCTGTCGTTATATTAGTATATTGGTGGAGTCTAATAGTGTCAGCACCCTAACTGAAATCATTTTCCTTTTCTCGGGCAGTGAGATACGCCCAACGTTTTGGTCCCCAAAAATTTACATTTTTGGAATGTAATTTTCTTTTGTTTCTATCTGACCGGAAAATTGCTGGTATTGATCGTCGATAAGTGGAGGTTTACAAGAAAGATACACCCTCTCGAACTATCATCATGGCCTGATTTCATCAACTTGAAAAAATAGAATTTACGATGGACGAACATTCATGTTCAAGAAAGCCATTGGGCTTAGATTTGGATGCATTGAAAACCGAAGTTGAAAGGGACTCATTTCAAACTGTGCGGAATTTATCAAGGACACTTCGAGCAAGCCTTTCGTCAATGATCATGGGCTGGGAACTCTTGGCGAAGTCAAAAAACTAGGGAGAAATCTTGCACACAATTCGACTCAACACAACTTGGACCCACGTGTGGACACTTGCTTGAATCTTCTCACTTTGCATTGCACACATGGATCCTTGAATCGAATCATTACTGGTGAAGAGACATGGGTTATGTGTGATGACAGTGAGCGACCATCCGAGTGGATTGATAAACCCTCACAGCCAGCTGACGTCCCGAAACATGAAACTCATGATAAAAAGTGACGGTTTTGGTATTGTGATCTGTCAGAGGAGATGAGTATTGGGAGCTGCTAGATGATGGTGTCACTGTTACGACCAATGTCTACTCTCGCCAATTGAGTAAACTCAGACTTCCCGTGGAACTCCATTGGGGAGAAATCAGGGAACCTTGATTTCAACATAACACTCCGCGACCTTATGCGGAAAGACAGACCAAGGCCGAGCTTGCTGGCAATGACAGGATCATTCTGCTTTACCCTCTGTGTAGCCCCAACCTTGCACCCTCTGACTACCATTCATTCCGCCATCTTCCACGCCATCTTGGTGGAAAAAAGTTTACCTCAAGACCGGAGGTCAAAAATGTGTTGATTTCTTTTTTCAACTCGCAGCCACCGGGGTTCTGGAGGAAAGGCATCCATAATTTGGTGGGACGTTGGCAGTAAGTCATCGATAACAATGGTCATTACGTTTAATTTATACGACATCGTTTTGAAACTTTTTACATTAAAGTTCTGAGACGCTGAAAATGACCGGAACTTTCCGAACACCCTAATATGTTATGTCAGTCTCCAAAATCAATAAAATTCGAAGAATACTTTTGGTTTTTTCATTTCTGATTTTTTTTCTTCTTTGTAAGGGAAAACTCACTCTTTTAGTATGCTTCAGAATCATCGAAAATTTTCAGAAAAATCATTAATACAAAATGGTGGCCAGCTAAACAGTCACCGGCCTACGGTTGAAAACGGAATGAATGAGAAATGACGACCGGCAGGAGGGGAAGTGATGGGACGGAGAGAAAGAGACGCAGAGAGGAATGAGAGGAGACAAAAAACCTTGGCCTGTCCATTCTGATCATTGAGGTTTTATGTATGAGAAAGAGCATTGAAATTTAGGAGACGCAGAGAAACATGAAGAGGGGAAGGAAAGAGGGCTGTGTACAGAAAAGAGACAAGAAAGACGTAGAGGCCGCATTTGATTGCCTGTCCTTTCCATTAATTGAGGTTAAATGTATGAGAGAGGGCAATGGAGAGGGACCGATTGGGCCAATAGAACAGATTTGAACAGGCGGTAGAGTCGTTGTTTATGGGGAAAGGAGGGGTGAGGGGAAGATTGGCCAGATCCAATCTTTTTCGAGTGTCTGTCCTTAATGCCATAGCAACGTTTCACGAATCAGAACGGTGTCATAGAGTGGTACGTGATTCGTGTAACTGATAAAATTTCTGACAGTTTTATGGGCGTTGAGCCTATGATAGTCACCGTTACAAGTTCAATACTTGTATTATTTCAGTCCACCTTAAATTAATACTACTCCTCGCAGACGGCAGAGTGAATCCTCTCTAGTTGGAATAAACAATGAGACTCCCCCCTCACTCACACTACTTTTACAATCAGACAATGGTGGGAAGACCATCGTAAAACACACAGGTTTGCGAGGGGCGGAGTTTGTACCCATCACCTTGCAAATCCACAGGTAAGACTCGAGAATCACCCATTCATTCGAGGATGTCCAGATGGAGTATGTGGCTGCAATGAGACTGTTCTGAATGGGGAAATCCAATAATTTCCTTGTTTGGACCAGTTGCAGAGCAGTCCATATTCCATTTGGTGTCCTCCACCCCAGGCTGTTGACTGTTCAAAACAGCCTTTGTATTCCTATTTTCTTTAAAAGGTAAGAATTTCTGGTCTTTTTTTTTGACAATATGATTAAACTTTTCAGATATATTTTACCCTTCCATCACTAACCTCAATGCCATCATCCCCAGAAGACCCGCAAAAAAGTCATTGACCAGCTCAGCAAGGATCTTCACGCGGCCAAGGTGAGGATGAGGAACTCATCGATCGCATTCGGATCGAATATCGACATCACTCCGGAAGAGAAGTTTGTAGAGCAGTTGGAGGTAAGCGCGCGAATTTCTAAAGACCCACCACTATCACAAACAGACTCCGCCCCCAAGACGCGGACCATCCCCCACGACTTGATTCAGTCATTCATCGTCTTGAATGAAAAACACCAACTGGTCGTTTCAGTGGTTTTGATTTTATTTTACATCCAGCACCACTTTTTGTTTTCCTTCTGAATATTCTCATTTTTTTCAAAACTCCGTCTCAAGAGACAAGAGTTTCAGGACCGGGGCAGGCAGCTCAGAAAGAAGGACATCATCGTGACAGTTCTACTGGAGTAGTGTAACAGCCACCTTTGCGCCTCCTCCCCCAGATTTGCGCCTCGCTCCAATGTAAACAAATGCCCCCCCTCACCCAGATTTGCGCCTCCCCAGATTTACCCCTCCCCAGATTTGCGCCCCCTCGCCCAGATTCTCCCCCCTAGATTGTGTAAACAAATGTGCTCCACCGCAACAACCGCGAAATTCGAATACACATTTATTGAAAAAATTGAAAAAATGGAAAAGGTGAAGATTACAAAAAAGAAATTACAAAAGAGAGTACAAAATAGAGAAGAAATAGAACATTCAAAAATGAGAGAAGATTATACAAAAGATCATAAATNTAAAACTTTATGTTATTTTTCATCATTATTTCTAGTAGGTTTTCCGTATGAATTCCTTATTTTTCTTTATCAATCCCCACCCTTTAAGTTAGGTAATATTTTCTTAAGTTTATAGATCCCAGTCTTTTCTTTCTCAAGTAGTAGCCCATAGTCCCCATTTTTACAGTTTATCTTTTCTATCATGTTTAAGTTTCCCCCTCGGCAATCTAGTACCCGATTCATGACTCATTTCTTGGCCCGGAATTTGCTAGTACCGTGTGGAGGCGGGGCTCGAAAAGAAGGGAGATGTCCGGATGTTATCCGGTTATTCTTGTTTTCCTCTCTAAAGCCTATAGAATTCAAATTCTTGAATTCCCGCGCAAAAGCTACACGCGTGCGCAATGCAGATTTGCTCTATCGAGACGGCGCGCTTTTTGAGTTTTCCAAGGGTTTCAAGCCGAATTATCATCATTCCGTAGCGAGAGGACAGGCACGATAGGTGACCTGATCCTTGTTTCTAGGTTTCATTGGTTTTTGAGTGATTAACGTTCCAGACTTGAGTTCGTTATCACGATTTCTTTTCTTTTGGTTTGCCTTTTTGTTTCTTTCTTGAGTTGTGCGAATAAAACCTTCTTGGTTCGTACAAGCTTGTTTTCTAGTCTTTTGGGTGTTTTTAGTGGGTTTTAGTGTATTCAAACAGTTGCATTTTAGTGTGGTATTGTCCGAAATATCACTCTAACTTGTACTTGGGGGCCGACGGTTGGTTTTTGCCTAGGTATCTCTTGTTTCCATTGCTTGTTATCGTCTTTTTCGCTTTTTTCGTGTCTCTACTCTTTTCTTCAGTTTTGAATTCGCTGTTGGTGAGGCTACAACGAAGTTGAGCTCATAACACAGAGAATTTTCGCTTGAAAACTGTGTCCGATCGCGAGGCGGCGGGACAGAAAATTTCGAGTGAGCAAATCGCTTTTGAGTCAGTACGTTGAAGACGACTGAATTCGCCGAGTGATTTTCCCGATTTCTCTTCACTTTTCGTTCAGTTTACTGGAGAAATTTGAATCAGAAAAGCAGAATTTCGTGATACGAATTTGCTTTCAAGAGAAATTTTGATTGTTGACAGAAAAATCGATAAGTGTCATTCGAATTTTTCGCTGAAATTTTTGAAAAAATTTCGTCAATTTTCAATCGATTTCTTGGATTTTCTCGACATTTTCGCGTCGCTGAATAGGAGTTGGACAAGTATCAAGTGGAATCTTGGACTTGAGTCATCATTTTTCATCAGAAGTTCTCGAAAAACGCTGTTTTTGTGAATTTCGTTTCGCCGATTGTGTTATTGCTCATCTTCTTACATTTCGTTATCGCTCTTCACTTTCCGTTGTAACGAGTTGATTTTAATTATCAATTTCTAGGAAAAGCGACTGGATCGACGACATAATGGAGGAAAACGAAGAGCAACTTCGTCAGAAGCAAGCCGAAGAGCTGCAACGCCAGAAGGAAACTGACGAGGAGAAGCAACGTCTTCAATTGGCAGAAGAGCGACGTCTTCAGGAGGAAGAGGATGCGCTGATGAAGGAAACCGATGAAGCAGTTTTCGTGGATCTCATGAAGGTGAGACTGGAGAAAAACAGCAAGTGTGAAGAAGAGTTCATTGCTGGCATAAAATCTCAAACCAGTTTGGCGGAAAGTNGTCCCCATCACCAACTGGAGGGTTGGTGATGAGGCCACGGAAGACGATGTCTTCCGTGGGTGGGGGTGGTGTGGTCCGGATAAAAATATCCAACAACTTTTCCATGTGTGGGGCCAGCGAGTCGGGGTTGGTGAGGTGGTCGACGGTGGAGAGGGGCGCGTTGGTGTGGTTTGGGTCGATGGTGGGGAAGTGTTGGAAGGTGGTCTGCAATCATATCATTTCATATTTGAAACACTTGAAAAAAGAAAACCCACAGGCTGGAGGGGTGCGACGTAGTCGGGGTGGGGGNCTTGGTTCGTACAAGCTTGTTTTCTAGTCTTTTGGGTGTTTTTAGTGGGTTTTAGTGTATTCAAACAGTTGCATTTTAGTGTGGTATTGTCCGAAATATCACTCTAACTTGTACTAAATAAATAAATAACAAAAGAGTATAAAATTGGGGGATAAAAAAGATTATAAATTGTAACACAGATAACAAAAACTCTACCCCATCAATGTCCCCAGATACACCACCTCCTCGTCCCCATCACCAACTGGAGGGTTGGTGATGAGGCCACGGAAGACGATGTCTTCCGTGGGTGGGGGTGGTGTGGTCCGGATAAAAATATCCAACAACTTTTCCATGTGTGGGGCCTGCGAGTCGGGGTTGGTGAGGTGGTCGACGGTGGAGAGGGGCGCGTTGGTGTGGTTTGGGTCGACGGTGGGGAAGTGTTGGAAGGTGGTCTGCAATCATATCATTTCATATTTGAAACACTTTAAAAAAGAAAACTCACAGGCTGGAGGGGTGCGACGTAGTCGGGGTGGGGTTCGACGGCAGGGACGAGATGGAAGGTCACCTGGAAACATGTCATTTCATATTTGAAACATTTGAAGAAGAAAACTCACGGGCTGTAGGTTTGTGTACTCGGGCTGGAGGGGTGCGACGTAGTCGGGGTGGGGGTCGACGGCAGGGACGAGGTGGAAGGCGGTCTGGAATCACATCATTTCATATTTGAAACACTTGAAAAAAGAAAACTCACGGGTTGGAGGGGCGCGACATAGTCGGGGTGGGGGTTGACGTGGGCAGGCACGAGGTGGTAGAGCATCTGGAAAATAAGAATAAAAAATAAAACGTCAACGCGTAATGAGCTACATATGAAGGAATGACGATGATGTGGTTCTCCATACACGGTTACATCTATTAGACTCCGCCCACTATAACGTGAAATTGATGAAATGAAGTTTGAGAAAAGGTTTTTGTATGTGAGTAAATGGGGTTGATAGAGGCGTAGAAAGTTCAGANGTTGGCGTGGGCAGGCACGAGGTGGTAGAGCATCTGGAAAATAAGAATAAAAAATAAAACGTCAACGCGTAATGAGCTACATATGAAGGAATGACGATGATGTGGTTCTCCATACGCGGTTACATCTATTAGACTCCACCCACTATGATATCAGAGAGTATGCTCCATCCCCTACTTGAGGACCACTTTTTCTGACCCTGAGTACATAAACACAACTATTCCGAGGACGTATGGAGTCTAGGAAATGGAACACCGAGAGAATCCAACCACGAAAAGCGCGAATTTCCAGAATTTTGTCACAATTCCAACACTTTTGTGTTTTAGCACCAATGTATGGTTTTCTGTAAGAAGTAGAGTGGTTGATGGCTATAATGGTTTATTCGAAGTTTCAAAAGTGTATGACATAACGTGAAATTGATGAAATGAAATTTGAGAAAAGGTTTTTGTATGTGAGTAAATGGGATTGATAGAGGCGTAGAAAGTTCAGACGGCTGCCTTCTTTGGTGGTGGTGGCCCATCATTCTCTCTCTTGAGGCAGAGTAGCTCGTGCTTGAAGAACTTGACCTTTCTTTGTGCGTTGAAGGTGGCTCGGCAGATTCGACAGAGTTGGAGCTCTGGAATAAGATGCATATTTTCAGTTTCGCCTCAAACCTGACTTACCAATCTGTTGATGCTCCTCATCAATGTTTATGACGGGGAGGGTCCGGTTGAGAGCTCTGCAACGGTCACATAGGTGAACGTGGAACAGACTCTCCTCGTACATGAATTTGGGCACGAGTTCCGCCTCGGCTGATGTTGGCATTTTTGCGGCGGTTGCTCGGTCAGCGAGACTCTGGAGATGAAAAACTTAGAATGTATTTTGAGACGGTCAAATTTACCTGCTTCCCAAATGGACGCTTCTGCGATTTAGCCTGATAGCCAGACTTTGAATTGTCGCATGGTGACATTGGCGTACCATTTTTACCAGATTGCAAAGTCGGGCAAACTGACTGCGTGTCCGCGGCTTCGGCATGTTGCTGCACCGGTACGTCAGAGTCGCTTTGAGACATCTCGAAGAAGCCAGTGTTGAGGTTGGTAAAATTACAAATGGATGAGGAGAGCGATTTGCGTTGGTATTTGTAGTCAAACTGTGACTCCGCCCACAGTGGAATACCAAACTACTATAAACATTCTGGTGTGCACTAATCCCCTGTAACAGACGTTCAGGAAACTTTCAAATCTGGAACACACTAATCCCTTATAGCAGACGTTTACAGTATCAAGTTACCGTAAGTTTGAGTGGTTTTCTCGAACACAATAATCCCCTTGTGGCAGACTCGTATAAACAAATGGAGATACCATAAACTTTCTCGAACACACTTACCCCTGTAACAAACTTGTATAAACAAAAGAACACCATCTGACCGTGAGCGCCCCCCGGCATAAGTTTAAGAACGATGCAGACGAAGATTGCCAATGGTGCGGTTGGATTATGAACGAAGGGCGATACTCAATTAAGAATCAGAAATTTCGAAAATTTCCAGCTCGAAAGTTTGAAATTTTAAAAATGTGAAATTTCTTCAAAAATGCACTGTGGGTCCGAACCACCATCGAAAGATCGTGGAAACACATCGAAATCAAAAAAGCTAACTGCCTGACGAAAAGTGATCGTGTTTTGTGTAATTTATTCTCTCTCACAATTTGTGAAAATATTTCCACATGTTTTCCGATCATTTGCATTGGTTTTGTGTTGAGAAATATTATGACCGTATGCATTTCCGCAACTACGGTATGCGCCAACAAATTCTGCAATCACTTTTGCGTACCGGCGAGACATTTTTCAATTATAAAAAACACTTTCCTCACCTCGATTTTCGAGCTGAAATTTCGACAAGTTTTGTTTAAAACTCGTTTCTCTCTTCTGAAAACCCCCGATTTTCGCGCGGATTTCCACCATCACTGTGAGTTTGTTAAAGAAAATTTTCGAGTAAGCAATGAAACATTTTCAGATGATGCCGTATGCAGGCAAAGCCTGTGATTGGTGTGGAAAAGCCGCGAAATGTGCGATCGATGCCACGGGTGGTGTGTTCTGCTTGACAAAGCAACGAGCCACCGATCTGGTTAGTTTTCGTTTATTTCCGCAAAATTTGAAATTTAATTTTTCCAGGCTCCATTCTTCTCCCCGCTCACGTGGATCGCTATCATCGTCATCGCCGTCGTCGTCGGCGTCGGTCTCCTCGCCGCCGCCGCCTACCGCTGGCCAAGCGGCCGCGCCGCTCGCATCCTCGACACCGCCATCGCCTACACCTACGCGATGTGCTGCTGCTACTGTTGCATCGAGGAGCCGCCACGATTCGCCGCGACTCAGGAGGTCTAAGTTTGAGGTGAAAACCGGTTGAAAGCTTCTCGGCGAATTTCTGGCCATTTTTTAATCAAAATTTTTCGCCATTTTTAATCAAAATTCTTCGCCAAATTCCATCAAATTTTTCCCCAATTTTTCGCCAATTTCAATCAAAATTTCCCAACAATTTTCTATCAAATTTTTCTGCTAAATTCTTCGCCATATTCACACCAAATTTTTCGCCATTTTTAATCAAAATTTTTCGCCAAATTCTATCAAACTTTCGCCGGAATGCGCCAACGGTTTTCATCTCAAAATCAATATTATCATCTCCTAGTTGTTGTTTTGTTGATGATAATAAATATTGTTTTTCAAAAACAAGTGTTGTTGAGGTAAAGGTTTATTAGAAAGAACACAATTCACAGGAAAATTCACATTCGACAACCGAGAAGGTTGGACGCAAATGGAAAAATCGATTAAACAAGATTTCAAAATCGTAAATTGTATCAATTTTGACAAACCGACCGTGCTCCTCATCGTTGTTATGGGTGTGGCAATGCGTCGGAGAAATTCGCGGTGGTCTCATATATGAAGGTGCAGTATTGTCTCTTTAAGCAGGTTTTCTGACATGCGGAACGCTTCGGTGTGTGCCGACACTGTGGTGGCTTCTCGGGGCGCATCATGTATCTGAATCATAGAAGATTTAGGAATTTGAATCGTGTTTTAGCATACCTGCTTGTTGAATTCACGGATGCGTACATCAATCTGGAGCGTAGATGCTCTATGGCATCTTTGTGGACAGTTCGTGCTTCAGACATTTTCACCCGAATTTTCTTGTGTTGGTTGCGAGTCACAGGTCTCGGGATACCCTCCTCGTGGTAGATTTGGTTAAACTTCAGTTGTCGTGGGGTGACCATTGCAATGTTCAGTGTGGAAGATGTGTTTTCCATGCCTTTTTTCACCGCCTTTTTGTACTCGAATTGTGGCTCCACCCATATCTGGTTGGTGTCTAGTTACGTAAACTCGCACAAATATGGGTCTCAACAGAACATTATCAAGTTACCATAAGCTCGAGTGGTTTTCTATGCTAACCCCTTGTAGCAGACGTGTATAAACAATGGTGATTCTATAAACTTTCTTAAAAACGCAAATCCTCTGTAACAGATTTTTATAAACAAATGAGTTACCAGCTGCTGCTGGAACAGACGTACAAGGTATCGAATTACCACGAATTTTCTGAAAAACACTAATCCCTTGTAACAGATTTGTATAAACAAATGGAGATATTATAAACATTCTGGAGCAATAACACACGTCCCGGAAACTTCGGATAAGTGGTGAGCAAGCTGTGATTGGCTCCGCCCACAAATATATGTCCATAAAGGACGAAAAGTATTACCAAATATATGAACATAAAAGCTGAAAGAGTGCACACTACTGAACAAAATGTCTTCTCAACAAGGTATGTCGTTTATTTTTGATTCTAAAGACAGTTTTTCTATAGCCTCTCAAGATTCTTTCGACGCCCCTGTCCCAGGCGCGACGGCATGGCCCAGACCTGAAGTCGTCGAATACGATTCTGATGATTCTTTTGATGCTGATGTGCCTGGTGCGATCCCGTGGGTCAGACCTGAAGTCGTCGAATACGATTCTGATGATTCTTTTGATGCTGATGTGCCTGGTGCGATTCCGTGGGTCAGACCTGTCCCCAACCAACATGGATCAGGACCTCTAAAACCAACACCAAAAGCAGCCGATGTGACACCAAACCTCCACTATCCAACCACAGATGAAATCGACTACCTCAAAAAGTATGCCGTCATCACATCAGTTTCACCGCCAGCCACACTGAATCCAAGAGTCATACATTGTGGTGAGAATGCATTCCGTCTCAAAGACCTCGACGACATCCCCGATTCGCTGGCGCCCCACATGGAGAAGTTGTTGGACATTTTTATCCGGACCATGTATCAAAGAAATGGAGCCGATTTGGAGAAGGACAAGTACTGGCTGAGGTATGTGTTTTTCTGTCTCATCTTTTAAAATCTGTCTCATCTTCTGAAATTTTTCTAACTTTAGTCTGGGTAACCTGGGTGCCGGTTCCAAGGCATTCCACGTCAACCACCAAACATATCTCAAAGCGACAGGGCACCATGTGATGAACAACGTGGCCACGACGATGCAATCGCACAAGGAGCTGAGTCTCAACGACCCCCTAGAAGTTGAGATGTTCATCTTCAAGATGACGACCAAGGGAGGATGTCGTAAAACGTCGAAAATTGTTGAGGTTAGTATAATTTGTGTCGATATTGTGTGTATATATTAAAATTTATAGACACTCCTTTGCCCAACACACCACGTCCGCGCAAACACACATTGTCTTCCAATTGCTCTCCTCATTGGAAAACACTACTACGAGATGACGTCGAGACAGATGCAAAATCTCGTTAGGACAGGCCCAACAAGACAAGGAAACCCGCGGAAATCGATAGGAGAGAGACAAGTGTGCGCAGCCAGAGCGATGTTGGCAAAGAACGGCATCGTGGATGAAGAGTCTGGCGTTTTCGACTTTGATCTGGTCAAAACGCTGTGTGCCACCGACGATTTCAAAGAATACCGAGTGGATGTATTCGTCCAAGGAGGTAGTCCACACACGATGCAAAGATCTAACGTCTTCCCACCAGTCAATCCGGACGCAAAAAGATCGATTGCCATCTTTTACCACGATGGTCACTACGAGCCGATAAACATCACGTCCATCGAAATTGGAAAACGCTCGGGATTCTACTTCTGCACAAAGTGTTCGCAAATGGTTGAAGAAGTCAAAAACATTGCCAACCATAAGGATCATTGCGATGCAAGATGTCGAAAATGTGGGTCCTTCACCTGTAATGACCGCACACCTGGATTCAAACGGACATGTGGAGAGTGCAACACCATCTTCTTCGATCAAGGCTGTTTTGACCAACACCTCAAAAAGGAGAAGGGTGAAGGTCAGCGCGACACTCTTCGAAGCCACTGCCAAAAGTTCATGTTTTGTGATGAGTGTAAACAAAAAGTCAAACGGCCGGGTGACGGGGGAAAACACATCTGCAATCACAAATTCTGTCCAATCTGTCGTGAAGTGCTCCACAAGAACCACGAATGCTCGTTCGCACCACCATCGCAAACAGAGCGGAAGAAGTGTCTGGCTGCGCAGGAATTTTGGCGCTTCTTCGTCTACGATTTCGAGTCAATCGTCACCGACAGCGTCGACGCGCCGGATGAGGAGGAGACGACGAAAGGATNAGTCGAGGAAAGGACTTGTGAGCTGCCCTTCTTGCGGACCAACGCTCACATTCAAATACGACAATGATGACTACGGAAATGGTTGGTCGGTCGTAAAAAGGTTCGCACATTTTATTGCCACTGATCCACGCTTCGACAAGTGCACCATATTGGCGCACAATGGCGGCAAATACGACCATGGATTCGTGATCCCAGAGTTGACAACCCTCGAAGACGTGATGCCTGAAATGTTGATGGATGGAAACAAGATCATCCAGGCGAAAATGACTTTCAAGAACGGTCACACCGTCACCTTCAAGGACACTCTCAACTTCATACCGATGGCANGACAACCCTCGAAGACGTGATGCCTGAAATGTTGATGGATGGAAACAAGATCATCCAGGCGAAAATGACTTTCAAGAACGGTCACACCGTCACCTTCAAGGACACTCTCNCACAGCAGGAATCGAAGAAAGGGCTAGCCAGCTGTCTGTCTTGTGGACCGATGGTGACGATCAAATACGACAATGATGACTACGGAAATGGTTGGCCGGTTGTCAAAAGGTTCGCGCACTTTATTGCCACAGATCCTCGCTTCGACAAATGCACCATATTGGCACACAATGGTGGCAAATACGACCACGGATTCGTGATCCCCGAGTTGACTGCTGTCGAAGACGTGGTGCCTGAAATGTTGATGGATGGGATCAAGATCATCCAGGCCAAGGTGACTTTCAAGAACGGTCACACCGTCACCTTCAAGGACACGCTCAACTTCATACCGATGGCACTCAAACAAATGCCGAAGGCGTTCGGATTTGCCCAGGATCTGGTCAAGGGGACCTTCCCCTACATGTTCAACCACCCCTCTCGATATGGCCGCACGTTTCCCGCACACCCCGACCGCGCCTACTACCAGCCGTACCTCATGACGGAGAAGGACATACTCAGTTTCGATTTGTGGTATGACCAACACAAGAATACCCCANTTGCCCAGGATCTGGTCAAGGGGACCTTCCCCTACATGTTCAACCACCCCTCTCGATATGGCCGTACGTTTCCCGCACACCCCGACCGCGCCTACTACCAGCCGTACCTCATGACAGAGAAGGAGATCCCCAGCTTCGAATTGTGGTACGAGGAGAACAAGGACAAGCCGTACGACTTCGACAAGGAGATCCAATTGTACTGTGAGTCGGACGTCGAAATCCTGGTCAAGGCGGTGCGCAAGTACTTGGAGATTTGTGCCGGAGTTTTTCAAAATTGGAATCCGATCGTCCAGTGTACCACCCTCGCCAGTTTTGTGATGTTCGTCATGAAATACGAGCACATGAAGAAGGGGGTTGTCGGCTACATCCCGGAAAATGGATTCCCAAGTCGAAACAACTCTGTCCTCGCGCTGAAGTACCTCCAATGGTTGGACGAGCAGGACCCAAGTCTCCGAATCCAACACGCACTCAACGGCGGTGAAGCGAAGATCACCACTGAAGACCACACGTATTATGCCGACGGTTATTCGGAGGCAAACAATACTGTGTACGAAGTGCACGGATGCATGTGGCACGGCTGTCCGCAATGCTATCCTGACA
>LR544880.1:491-17039 GCA_900536305.3 Caenorhabditis sp. 40 LS-2015 | reverse complement strand
TTTTTTGACCTCCCAGTTTTCGGAACTTGTCAAAATCTCAGTGAGGTGCCTTGAACCACGGTGAAATTCGATCACCCATAACTCGGTCAATTTTTGAGCTATCAAAAAATCTGAGCACAGATTTGGAATCCTCACGGTCGATTACGTCTAATGAAGTTGTTTTCAGATCAAAAACGAGGATGGAAAAATTTTTTCGATTTTTGACTAAAAGGGGTTGGCTTGAAAATCTATTTTCACGATTTGTGGACCGGGGACCGACCTGATCGTATCTGTTCTCACCGTCAATTCGATCCTTGTAGACAGAGTGATAAAATGTATGGAGAATTTTTCTCCAAGTAAGAGATTTTTTTGACCTCCCAGTTTTCGGAACTTGTCAAAATCTCAGTGAGGTGCCTTGAACCACGGTGAAATTCGATCACCCATAACTCGGTCAATTTTTGAGCTATCAGAAAATCTGAGTACAGATTTGGAATCCTCACGGTCGAATACGTCAAGTAAAGCTGTTTTCAGATCAAAAACGTGGATGGAAAAAGTTTTCGATTTTTGACTAAAAGGGGTTGGCTTCAAAACCTATTTTCACGATTTGCGGAAATCTCCAATGATGACTTTCCTTTTTTATTCGCTTAACTCAATTCGAATATGCTCTTATTTATTCACACGGTGGGATTTTCTGGCTCTCTCTCATTTTTTTGACCTCCCAGTTTTCGGAACTTGTCAAAATCTCAGTGAGGTGCCTTGAACCACGATGAAATTCGATCACCCACAACTCGGTCAATTTTTGAGCTATCAAAAATCTGAGCACAGATTTGGAATCCTCACGGTCGATTACGTCTAATGAAGTTGTTTTCAGATCAAAAACGAGGATGGAAAAATTTTTTCGATTTTTGACTAAAAGGGGTTGGCTTGAAAATCTATTTTCACGATTTGTGGACCGGGGACCGACCTGATCGTATCTGTTCTCACCGTCAATTCGATCCTTGTAGACAGAGTGATAAAATGTATGGAGAATTTTTCTCCAAGTAAGAGATTTTTTTGACCTCCCAGTTTTCGGAACTTGTCAAAATCTCAGTGAGGTGCCTTGAACCACGGTGAAATTCGATCACCCATAACTCGGTCAATTTTTAAGCTAGAGCAAATCTGAGCACAGATTTGGAATCCTCACGGTCGAATACGTCGAGTAAAGCTGTTTTCAGATCAAAAACGTGGATGGAAAAAGTTTTCGATTTTTGACTAAAAGGGGTTGGCTTCAAAACCTATTTTCACGATTTGCGGAAATCTCCAATGATGACTTTCCTTTTTTATTCGCTTAACTCAATTCGAATATGCTCTTATTTATTCACACGGTGGGATTTTCTGGCTCTCTCTCATTTTTTTGACCTCCCAGTTTTCGGAACTTGTCAAAATCTCAGTGAGGTGCCTTGAACCACGGTGAAATTCGATCACCCATAACTCGGTCAATTTTTGAGCTAGAGCAAATCTGAGCACAGATTTGGAATCCTCACGGTCGATTACGTCTAATGAAGTTGTTTTCAGATCAAAAACGTGGATGGAAAAAGTTTTCGATTTTTGACTAAAAGGGGTTGGCTTCAAAACCTATTTTCACGATTTGTGGACCGGGGACCGACCTGATCGTATCTGTTCTCACCGTCAATTCGATCCTTGTAGACAGAGTGATNAGAGTGACAAAATGTATGGAGAATTTTTCTGTTAGTAAGACACTTTTTTGACCTCCCACTTTTCGGAACTTGCAAAAATCTCGAGAAGGTGCCTTGAACCACGGTGATATTCGATCGTCCATAACTCGGTCAGTTTTCGAGCTAGAGCAAATCTGAGCACAGATTTGGAATCCTCATGGTCAGTTACGTGTAGTAAAGCTGTTTTCAGATCAAAAGCGTGGATGGAACATTTTTTCGGGTTTTGACTAAAAGGGGTTGGCTTGAAAACCTATTTTTACGATTTGCGGACCGGGGACCGACCTGATCGTATCTGTTCTCACCGTCAACTCGATCCTTGTAGACAGAGTGACAAAATGTATGGAGAATTTTTCGTTAGTAAGACACTTTTTTGACCTCCCACTTTTCGGAACTTGCAAAAATCTCGAGAAGGTGCCTTGAACCACGGTGATATTCGATTGTCCATAACTCGGTCAGTTTTCGAGCTAGAGCAAATCTGAGCACAGATTTGGAATTCTCATGGTCAGTTACGTTCAGTAAAGCTGTTTTCAATTCAAAAACGTGGATGGAACATTTTTTCGGGTTTTGACTAAAAGGGGTTGGCTTGAAAACCTATTTTCACGATTTGCGGACCGGGGACCGACCTGATCGTATCTGTTCTCACCGTCAACTCGATCCTTGTAGACAGAGTGACAAAATGTATGGAGAATTTTTCTGTTAGTAAGACACTTTTTTGACCTCCCACTTTTCGGAACTTGCCAAAATCTCAATGAGGTGCCTTGAACCACGGTAATATTCGATCACCCATAACTCGCTCAATTTTTGAGCTACAGCAAATCTGAGCACAGATTTGGAATCCTTGAGCAAAACTACGTCTAGTGAATGTAATTTCGACTCAGTATCATGGATAGAAAATTTTCGATTTTTGAGTTGACTAGAAAACCTATTTTCACGATTTCCGGGCCGGGGACCGACCTGATCGTATCTGTTCTCACCGTCAACTCGATCCTTGTAGACAGAGTGACAAAATGTATGGAGAATTTTTCTGTTAGTAAGACACTTTTTTGACCTCCCACTTTTCGGAACTTGTCAAAATCTCAATGAGGTGCCTTGAACCACGGTGATATTCGATTGCCCATAACTCGGTCAGTTTTCGAGCTAGAGCAAATCTGAGCACAGATTTGGAATCCTCATGGTCAGTTACGTGTAGTAAAGCTGTTTTCAGATCAAAAACGTGGATGGAACATTTTTTCGGGTTTTGACTAAAAGGGGTTGGCTTGAAAACCTATTTTCGTGATTTGCTGAAACTCCACAATAAAAACTAACCCTTTTTCTCGTTTTATCTCAATCTAACTGATCTTCTTGATATTCTCACGGTGGGATTTCTCCGAACCCTCTCAATTTTCTATCCTTCCACTTTTCGGAACTGGCAAAAATCTCGAGGAGGTGCCTTGAACCACGGTGATATTCGATTGTCCATAACTCGGTCAGTTTTCGAGCTAGAGCAAATCTGAGCACAGATTTGGAATCCTCATGGTCAGTTACGTTCAGTAAAGCTGCAAAGAATTCTAACTGGTTTTAGGAAATCGTTGAGAGTTCATAAAGGTTTAGAAGAATTTTGACAAACTCCAGACTTAATTGTGACGGACTCAGCAAAGTTTTAGAAGGTTACGAAGGATTTTGAATAGATTCCAAAATATTAAAGCAAAATCGAGATGGTTAAAGAAGGTTCGGAAAGGATTATTATAGAGAATTATGGATGGCTACCATAATGGATGGAGGGTTCTGAATTCCGCCTTAAGTTCTGTTCTAAATAGCTTGCGACTGAATTTTACTTTGCTTCCTTCTCACTAATTCACAAAGAGTTCGATTCGTTTTTCAAGACTCTCAGTCTCATTGAGAATCTTCAAAACGTACGGTTACATTCAACCGGGGCTTCGTTCCATTGAACAAAATTAGGGGGCCGTCCAATCCCTGATGTTCTCCACCGGCCTCCTGACAAAGAATGGGGGAAGCTTTGAAATCCACTGTCGAAATCCTTCGGGAACGCCTATGATCACCCGAGCGCTTCCATTCCATACGTCCCAATGGTCAGATTAGTGTAGGATTACGGTAGCTACAGTAACCGAAAAAATCTGAAAAGGCCAATTTTAGACGAGATGAGCCCAAATTCATATGGAAGCATCCTTGGTACACCCAGAGTGAGCCTGTGAAATTTCAGAATTTTCTGAGCAGAAAGACGGTAGATACAGTCCTCTGAAAGTTGAGTTCTAGAACATTCTAGAGAAATCGAGAACGTTCCAGAATGTTTCCGAACGACATCTCGGCTTCATATTTTGGCGGGAATTCGAAAAGAAATTATTTTGGCGGGAATTCAAAAAAAAATGTTTGGAGGGAATTCAAAAATAAAAATGGAGCTTCAGGCTCCATCACTATTCTTGAGAGGTTGAAGGATTTCGACAGTGGATTTCAAAGCTTCCCCCATTCTTTTTCAGGAGGCCGGTGGAGAACATCAGGGATTGGACGGCCCCCTAATTTTGTTCAATGGAACGAAGCCCCGGTTGAATGTAACCGTACGTTTTGAAGATTCTCAATGAGACTGAGAGTCTTGAAAAACGAATCGAACTCTTTGTGAATTAGTGAGAAGGAAGCAAAGTAAAATTCAGTCGCAAGCTATTTAGAACAGAACTTAAGGCGGAATTCAGAACCCTCCATCCATTATGGTAGCCATCCATAATTCTCTATAATAATCCTTTCCGAACCTTCTTTAACCATCTCGATTTTGCTTTAATATTTTGGAATCTATTCAAAATCCTTCGTAACCTTCTAAAACTTTGCTGAGTCCGTCACAATTAAGTCTGGAGTTTGTCAAAATTCTTCTAAACCTTTATGAACTCTCAACGATTTCCTAAAACCAGTTAGAATTCTTTGGAATCTTCTAGAACTTTGTCAATCTCTCTAGAGTCTCACCAGTCAGGAGTTCTGAATACTTTCAGTGACTATCCAGAATTCTTCAGAATCTCTCCGAACCCTCCTGAACTTTTTAAATCCTGATGGGATATTTCAAAATTCTTCAGTATTGTCCAGAATCTTTCAAAACAGTCTGCGAGTATTCAGAATCGTCCAGCATCAGGGCTGAGCGAAAAATTTTCGGAACCGAAAACTTTTTTTCGTTTTTTCGGTCATTTACCGAAAAAAGTTCGGCCGAAAAATTTTTCGGAACTGAAGACCGAAAAAAAAATTAAACGAAAAATTTTTCGGTGCATGAAACCGGAAAAAAATTTTGGGCGAAAAATTTTTCGGACATCAAAACCGAAAAAAAATTCGAACTTTTTGTTTGGTTTTGAGGTAAATTTTCTGAAATTTTGTGTGGTTTGTGAGTTCATACGATTTACAGGATGATTTTGAACTCAGTTCATGATAAGAAATTCGAAATAACGAAAAACCTTCACAAACATGATAAATTCGATATTTTGGTTGGAAAAACACCATAATTTGACCGGTGACCCAAAACACTTTTTTTTTTCGTTTTTTTTCGGTTTTTTCGGTCAAAATTTCCGAAAAAAAAACTTTTTTCGATTTTTTTCGGAGGTCTTTTTTCGCTCAGCCCTGTCCAGCATCCTTGGTAGAAAGAAATCCAATCCTTGCCTCGGCAGATAGATTAGAATCTAAACGGTTACGAAGTTTTGCTGTGCAAAGTATTCATAGTTATTTCCCATTATGAGTTGATGATGAAACAAGTATAGCCAAGAATATTCAATCAAATCGAGTGCCTGCGATTATTTCTGTCCCCAGTGTACGCCCGTCGACCGGTCTTCTCGAAAATCGCTTACTTGTCTCCGGTTCTTTCTTCGATTCCCGTGGTGACCTCGTAAAAACCGTATACATACGTTTCCCATTTACAGTAATATGGAGGGATTGCGTCTTTGGAGGTGATGTGCAAGCTTTGCTGGTTTGCATGATACTTCATGGCCTAAAAATTTGGCAATGTTTTTTTTCCAGTCTTATCAACACCGACCGCGTCAAACTTTTCCTCGCTGTCCTTCATGAATCGACCAACCGTAATCTCCAAAACTTTGGGCTTGATATATTTGCAGTCCAGCAGAGAATCCGGCACCGCCTTTCTAATATTCTTCAGCTGGAACGCGTCGACGTTGAGTAGTCGGGACTGGTGTGGATTCAGCAACATCTTCAAAAACTCTCTCGACCTTCTGTTCCCGCCGATGGTCACGTTCATGCGAACGATCCGCCTATCATTCTCCTGACAAAGTTCCAGAAACGCAACTAATATTGATGAATGCCCGCAAGGTCTGATCATCCTGGCCAGATCTATCAAGACGATTTCTCAACATACTTGCAAGCGGGCCGACCCGGGCAGATGATGGACCGGCTGACAACTCGTCTCTAGAACAAGATATTCAGTCAGTTTTGGCACCAAATGATAGATCTCGACAGGGTCCATCACGCTTATATCATTCGAGCCGGATTCCGGTCCGGTAACATGCCGCAAACTGGGTTTGATTGACAATTTTCGATATAATTTATAAAAATGTCTGTCATTCAAACCTATTTTGCGACATGTTATTGAATCGGAATGCGGCTTGAATGGTATAGGCTTGATGGGCCCTGTCGAGATTTGTCATATGGTATCAAAACAGTCTGAAAATCTTGTTCTGGAGACGAGTTGTCAGCCGGCCCGCCATCTGCCCGAACCGGCCCGCTTGCAAGAATGTTTCTCAACACCGAGGACGGATAAAAGTTGCCAATGTTGATGCCGATGAACGCCATATCGAGCATCCACATGTTCCCCCGAATGTCCACGCATTCGACGATAACGCCTGGTTGCAAACGTTTATAGACTTCGGCCACGAGGTTGGGACTGAAAAATTGAAAGGATTGCTCAGGTTGTGATGAGCACCAATCTCACTTCTCCGGTGTCTCGACCTGCCGTTGTTTCAGCTGCTCCTGCTTCAAGAACACTTCTCTGAAACCCAAAAGTTTCTTCGGCAATCAAAAAAAAAACTCTTGCAATCGTGAATCCAGATCCACCGTTTCGTTGGCTTGCAGTCGTCGAAGGCAGAACTCGATTTCTGCCATCTCCACCGGACACTTCTTCCTATTCGTGATCTTCTTGATCATGTTCATCGTGTTGTTCTGGTTGTGACGCGTTTTGTCGTGCACCGCGATCACGATGATTCTCCGCATAAACGGTCGCTTCAACAGTTGCTCTTGGAGCTCCTCTCGCATTGTCACGAAGGCGTCTCTGAAAAAGAAAACGATTCTATGGAAATCCCCTAGGTGTCTTATTCTAGAAACGGTCAACTTAGAGGCTTTGCAAGGTGACTATCAATGCTCCTTTTCTATCATAGCCAACTCACACGACTCTGTACTTGCATTTCTTTCACCCTGAGACGCAATTTTGCCTTCAGCGATTCCTGCTCCAGTTCCAACTGCTTCATTGCCGCTCGCTCCTCTTCTGACTTTCAGCTTCTTCCTGAAAATTGATACTTTGTTCAGATCTTCAAAATCGATGACTTTTTGGACAAGTGGTGAATGTCAAGAGTAGATAGTAGAAGGTCAAACAAGCCGAATGACAGTCTTAAACTCGAAAAAAGTCTCCGATTTTCATGTGCTCACGTCATCTGAAAGTTGACAAATGGGAGGGACTTTTTCGATCATAGCTCGCTTCATATTGGACGTGTCTGAAATCTGAGCACATTTTTGGAATCCTCTCATCAAGATGCACCTTAGGAAATTCCTAAACCTTTCTTATGTTTGATTTTCAGCCATGTAGACGAGTTTCAGAGGCACTCTTTCTTTCAAGACCCATAACTCGGTTTTGCAATGCTCCTTTTCTATCATAGCCAACTCACACGACTATGTACGCCTTCATTCCTTTCACCCTGAGACGCAATTCTGCCTTCAGCGATTCCTGCTCCAATTCCAACTGCTTCATTGCCGCTCCTCTGCCGTCGGCTGTGCCGGCTTCTCAGACTTTTTGACTTTCAGCTTCTTCTTCCTAAAAATTGATACTTTGTTCAGATCTTCAAAATCGATGTTACATCTTCTTCGTAACCTTCTCCACTGTCTTTTGGCCTCTTTTTGAAGTCGAGGGTTGGGAAGTTGACGGTTGGTCGGACATGATGGTCTGGAACGATAAATTTGGAAAAAAAAGTGTTGGGGAAAATTTGAAAATGGACAAAAAATGTATGAAAAATGAAAAGAAAATGATTGGAATGACATTTGAAAAATGAGCGGGTTCAATTTTGACCGGGTAGATCAAAAAATTCATATTGTTGACCTTTCCAAAAAAAAATAGTTTTTGATCTACCTGCTCAAAAGTGAACCCGCTTTTTTTTCCATTGTTTTTGTTTTTACTAGAAACTTCAAAAACCGATCATGTTCATTTTTCAGTTTTCCCTGTTCCTATAGTTCTACTTCAAGCAAATTTTTTTTTGAGAATCTGAAAACTGTTTTACCAGGTCAAAACTGAACCTGCTTCAATGTTTTACTTACACCTGCACTCCGAATCTCGAAACCCCAGTTTCGTTCATTTTTTTTCCTTTCACCGTGGATTGTCATCCATCTTTCTTAATATTCCCCATCATGTATACTCCAAATATCTTTTCCAGACCGTCATGGCTAATCAACCGTCATCCTCTCAACCCCCAAGTTCAGGTAGTGGACGAGAAGTCGATGGACGAGCTGACGAATGTGACGAGGAGACGTGAGTACTAGCGATGGGTATTGGGGGGGGGGTGGTTGGAGGGTGGTCGAGGCGGTCAAAGTAGTTCGAGAGGTCGGTGTGGTCGGAAAACGGTCTCAAGACTACACACTCATAACAAGATTTTCAAAACCTCAGTTCGAAAAATGTTCAATTTTCAGGTAACCCTGGCCGAAGTGCTGAAAGGGCAATCGACGACTTCATAAGGAAGACGTGAGTTGGAGATGCTCTGAAAACTCTGAAAATTTTTATTTGCAGAAAATGGTCGAAGTTAAAGAAACGGCGGCTAGCGACCGATGGAAAATTTCTGGATGTCTTCAAAGAGTCAGTGCTGGAACTGGAGTACGAGGCGATGATGATGAGGTTGGATATCAGGACGAAGAAGCTGACTCCAGCAGGAGTGGCGTGTGTTGTCCGATTTCTCTCGAAACCGGAATGGATCTTGTTCCAGAGCAGAGTTTCGGAAGCAGTCGAAAAAAGGGCAAAATGAGATGCTGAAGTGTTCGTTCTTTCGGAGAAACTTGGTGTCCTCATTGTAGAGTACATGTGGTTCAAGCAATAACAAGACGATGAACGCTATTTTTGTATGAGTAGAATTTGATCTCAGGGACAAAATCGCTCACGATCCAGCGCCTTGGAGCCGCTACTGGCAAAAAAGAGTGAAGAGTTTCTTCAAAAACATAGTGCTCAACTCCGACGGACCTTTTGGAGAAGTGATTCATCATTTCAGTCGAGTTGAATACCAGATGAGAGGCTCTCAGCACGTTCATTGTTTACTGTGGGTGAAGGATAGGTCTGTTGAGTTTTCATTATAAAATATATTCATATATTCTAGGCCTTCTCCGAGTGCATCAGAAGCAGAGATACGAAGGTTTATCGACAAGACCGTCACCGCCAGAATGCCAGGTGATGATGAGCCGCTTCTTAAAGAACTGGTAAAAAACCATCAGCTGCACCACCCTGCGCATAACCCCACCCGATGTTCAAACAGTGCCGCTTCCGTTTTCCGCGTCCAGGTAGAACGAAGAAACGTATATCAGACCGAAATGATGTTGTTAAGCAACGCCTAAAATAATAGTCTACTCTGAGACGGAAAGAAGCATAAGAAGATGTTATGACGTTGCAAGAAGTACGGAAGAGCAATACATCAACGAGTACAACCCAGCATTGTTGCTAGCCTGGCGAGGAAACATCGACTTACAGTTTGTAGGAAACGACAGAATTTACGTTACTGCGTACGCTACAAAGGTAAAATAAAAATATAACACTATGCCTAACATGCATTACAGGGCGAGATATCAAAAAAATTGGAAATGCTGTCAAAGGATGATAGGTTCGTGACAGAGTCGAAAGCCATATACGCATTGGGGATTGACGAGCTCAATTCGCGAGAAGTTGGTGGTCCTGAAATGATTGATGAGCTATTGGGACATCTAAATTTCACGTTTGATATAGCTGAAACGTGGATACCGACGGTGAGGAGGCATATGTATCAACTTGTAATTTCCAGACTATCCGTTTAGAAGTTGAACTCTCTCTCTCTTGTTACATGCATATACAATTTCAGAATATACACTCTAAGCGCCACCGGATTCTGAATCCCAAGGCAGAAATGGAGAAAAGTGGTGAAGTTTTCTGCACAAACCTTGTCGACACATACTATCCCAATAGGCCTACGGAACACTTTTCTTTATATAACATTGCTACCAACTATAACTGCTCTGGGAAGGGTAAGTCGATTACACCAATAACATTTACGCATTGTTTCAATTTAGCTCCCCAATCCAAGCCAGAGTCATGTAGAAAGTACGCCAGCTGTTTCCCTGAATTCAACACAGCCGATCCGCATTCTCCAATGTTCGATCATAAAAATTTCAAACCATTGAAAGTGCTTAAAATTGAAGGAACCACGAAATTTTTCATACGGAAGAAACAGACGGTATCAAATGGTAAGTATTATATCTATATATGTATGATGTTTCAGATTGGAAGATTTCACATTCCGCTTCTTGATGAGAACAACCCTTATAGCGTAGAAGACTTCTATCGTCGGTTGTGCATGCTTTTCATTCCATGGAGAGTAGAAGAAGAGTTCTTAGCCTCAAGTGGATGCGAAACTTTCTTTGAATGTTTTCATTCCCATTTGTCAACCATGGAAACTGACGAACCGACTGCGTATGCCGACTTACTTCGATGCTTGAACATCTATAAGGGCATGGACGAAGATAGACGGAATGCGAGAGTGAACGCCGAAAGACTAAAGGTTTAAACCGAAATAATGATGTAGTAGATGGGTTTTTTTAGAAAGCCCTTCAAGAGTGTGAAGTTGTCGAAAGGGAGGAGCTTCAGGTTAAAGCGCGTGTTGTGGACCATGAGAATCATGTGGATGAACTGAATAAGCTCAACCAAGAGCAGAGGAATTTGTTTGATGTCACATTAGACATCATAAGAGCTGTTGAGGTAATGCAGCTTAATGTAGTGATCTCCAATAAACAGAGCTTTATCTTAGGAAGACTCTGCCAAGAACATGAAGCTATTCGTAAGTGGCACTGCCGGAGTCGGCAAAACCTTTGTCATCAAGTGCATCGCTGACGCAGTAGAATTAAAATATGGATGTTCGGACGATGCGTTTTCTCAACCAGCCGTCCTGCTAGCGGCACCTACAGGATTGGCGGCTATTTCAATTCAAGGACAGACACTACACTCACTTCTCGGACTCACGGTGACTAGTGACCTGTTTGAATGTTCAATTTTTTCATTCAGGTGAAGGAAGGCGGCGAAGCGGTGTACGAGGCGCTTACTTCCGAAGAACGAGATCTTCGACGTCAATTATTTCGAAATGTGAAACTTATAATAATTGATGAGGTGTCTATGATCGGTTCCATAGGAATGGCGAAAATCAGCAATCGACTTCGAGAGATTGGTGACCCGAAAAAGGCGTTTGGAGGATTCAATGTGATGATGTTTGGTGACTTGATGCAACTGCCACCAGTGCGACAGGTACCTGCTTATCAAGGTATTCTTTTTCGGCAGACTTATTCTTTCAAACGTTCAAACGTTGGTCAGGGTGTTGTATTCAGTAGAGCAGTCTCTTTATACTGCGATCTGTTGAGACTATCCTTTGATTGAGTTTTTCTTCCATCACAAAGTTTTTGATCTATTTCGTTTGATCTGGCGCGTAAAATTAGTGGCGCAGTTTTTCGTCGAACAACCAATGCCTTCATCTCATTTCGTTTCATTTCAGTTTAGTTTTCATCACATTTTGTTTCTCCTTTCCATTTTCAAGTTCCTCGTTTCGATTTTTCCCAGGAGACCCTTTTCCCAGGAGGCAGGAGAGAGGGCCCCTTTTTCTTCCATAACAAAGTTTTTGATCTATTTCGTTTGATCTGGCGCGTAAAATTAGTGGCGCAGTTTTTCGTCGAACAACCAATGCCTTCATCTCATTTCGTTTCATTTCAGTTTAGTTTTCATCACATTTTGTTTCTCCTTTCCATTTTCAAGTTCCTCGTCTTGATTGTGCTAGTCTGCGTTTCGCTTCTATGTTTTCGGTCAATCCGTTATGGCTGTGTTAGTTCCGCAATTTCAGGTACAAAATGAGCCGCCGTCATAATCAGTCGAAGAAGCCAAATGAGGGTAGTGCTGCACGCGTTCCAACACAGAAGAACCGTCGGAATCAGTGGAAGAAGCCAAATGAGAGTAGTGCTGCACGCGTTCCGACACAGAAGAACCGTCGGCATCAGTGGAAGAAGGAAAATGAGGGTCAAGAAGAAACCAGTCAGCGTGCGATGAAGCAGCTACCGAAAGGTATGATGGAGTCTGTAGACCGTGAAGGGAACAGCCAAGGAAGATTCTTAGTCAATCCGTTATGTGTGTTATTTGAACAATTTAAACTTTAGTAGATGACGACGTTGATGAGTTGAGTGGAAAGCGTGGAGCCGATGCCGATCTAGCACGTCATGTTAAGAAGCAGATGGAAGAGGAACAAGAGGAGGTCACCGACTATGATGTGGAGCACAAGTTGAGTGTGACATTCTGCAGAGAATGCGACGCGGAGTGTGCTGTTGTGGACACAACGTAAGATCAGAAGTGTTTCAATGTTACAACCTAACCTTTTCGCTTACAGAGAAGCGTCCAACATTCACGCAACTCTACTCCACATCCTTCTGCGTAAAGAAGACGTCCCATCTTCTGTCACGGAGTGCCTCATTAAACATGCAAGATGCTTTCAAGCACGACTCAAAGGGCACGAGGCACTTCGACAAGCTAAAGCTGCGATAGACTTGATGCCGATGAACAGCAATGTGGAGAATATGGTTGGAAATTTGCACGTTTCGTTCGCTACGAAGAGTCGACTCTGGTTCTTGCTGGGACTCAGACGGAACGACACCCACCACGAAGAAAGAGTCGCTTTGGAGATGTACGGTGCCCACATGACCAATTTCAATAACACGCTCTGCAAACGGAGAGATGTGGTTTGCGATGTGTGCAACCTTATGGTGGTCTGCTACACATGCGCCGCCCCGCCACTGGCACCTATCAACAGATTACGCATAGATGGTGTGCCGAGCTGTATCAGGGATCTGAACATTGTAGAGCTCATGTTGACCCAGAAAGCACGTGTGCTTCAGAAGATAGTATGTCTACGAAACATCGTGAACAGGTCAACTGGAAAGAAGACATGTGCGGGCGCGATGGTTGTTGTGCCAACCCACGTTCAATCAACCATTGACGACGTACTTCTTCGACTACCTTCTACCTCCAACATGAAGATTGTCGTAGAGACGTCCTGGGACAAGAAGTACGTAGTGTCGATGAAGCGAGTTCTCAAAGCGTTGGAGTGGCTGAAAGACAACAACCCGGAGTACTCGGACATCATCATCGACCGAGAGTTCAATTTCACGATTGGAAGAGATGTGGTGTTTGAAGATCCGGAGGCCACTCAACACGATGCCAACAACCTCATCCGGCGCGACGATCGAGACGAGATCGAGAATGTTGTCGAAGAGTTCAAACTGCTCCAACCGATTCACCAGCCCAACGTCGACAAGCACACTGCATTGGAACGGTTCAAGCTTCAGCAGTTGCCGTATCGCCCGATGCCATTAAAAGATCCAAAAGCGGAACTGTGTCCATTTTTCGACATTTTCCCGTATGGTCGAAACGCCATGTACCAGATGAACAAGGATAGCAAGAGGAGCTAATGCAAACACCATTGAACTGGACGATCCCGATGTGACTAATAAGCTTTCGAGCGTGTTAGCGAAAATTCGAGGATTCCAGCAATACTGGCTGTTTGTGCGGAACAGGCTAGTGTTCATGGTGGCAGTATTCGGACCCCTAACGTTCTTTGAGACGGACCACTTGGTGTGATAACACACTTCTATTGGCGTGTGGAATATCAGCACCGTGGCACGCAACATCTGCATTGCTTGCTGTGGACACGTGACCGACCATCAGAGAACGCTTCGCAAGAAGAGCAACGACGATTCGTCGACCGTCACATCACTGCACGAGTGCCTACATGCCAGGAACCAGAACTGGAGAGGCTCGTGAGAACTCATCAGTTGCACAACGAAAAATGCTCCCCGACCTGCAGAAGACGGAAGGCTGTTCGTGGAAGAGTGTTCACCGTTTGTCGGTTCAACTTCCCCCCGACCTGTACGCCAACATACTTTCGTTAGAGGCTCAGACACGAGTCCGGGACTCATGTCATCGAAAAGGTCGTATGATCTTGCGTGTTATCCTGGCGAGGAGTTCGTAAACGACTACAATTCAGCCTTCCTCTTAGCTTGGAAGGGAAACATGGACATACAATACGTTGGAGGAAACAAGAACGTATTGGCATATATCACGTTGTACGCAAGTAAAGGAGAAGTGGCAAAGAAGTTGGAGGAGGGATCAAAGAACCCAGCGTCGCAGACGCAGTCCAAAGTGATTTACGCAGCTGGAATCGACGAAATCAACAGTCGAGAGGTTGGCGCGTTAGAGATGATGGATGAGTTGTTGGGACACAACAATTTCGCGGTCGACATTAGCGACGTCTGGATTCCAACGGATCTGCTGATCGAGAGAAGGTTGGTGGTAGCAAAAGGAGCTCGTGTTATTCTAAAGAGAACGATAGATAGGACCAGAGGACATGTCAATGGTCTCGTAGGATCGGTTGTTGACTTGGAAACGGTGGGAGAGCAGGTGTCAAGAATCGCGGTCAGGTTCGACCGTTTTCCGGAAGATGTGGCATGGATCCGCCGAGTGTCAGCAACGTACGACTTCAGTCACACGGAAAAAAGGACGATAACTCAGTTTCCGTTGGATTAGGCATTCGCAGCCACCATCCACAAATCCCAAAGAATGACGCTGGACGCTGCAATCGTGTCGGTGAAAAACTGCTTCGCCAACGCTCAAACCTATGTCGCTTTGAGTAGAGTCAAATCTCTTACCGGTCTTTATCTCATAGACTTTGATGTCACAAAAGTCAACGTAGACATGGCAGCTCTAGCGGAATATGATGTTATGCGAAACCTCGGATCTGACGAGAGAACCCCGTTTGATGCACCAGCTTCACTTCAACCTGCTCTTCCGCACGCTACCAATGGAAAGGTCCTTAACAAAAACCACAGGACCACGTTCAATGCACAAGTACCGCTTCAAATTGATGTGCCGAAAGTTAGGACAGGAGGACTACTGCTGGAAAACCGCCTTGACGACTGCTTCGTAAACGTTGCAGTCAACATGCTATACGCCGTGTCGTTGTCCAGCCAGTGGTTTAAAGGACAAGCCCGTTGGGACAATCCACTGGTGCAGGAGTTGGTGCAACTTTTCAACGGAGGCTCGACAACTGCAGCGATTCTCCGAGAGAACTTTGCCAACGAGCGGCTGAAAAGAGGAGAACGTGATGTGCTCGATGCCTTCTCGGAACTCATGGTTGCTGTCCCGTACCAAGTCCATGAAGCAGTCACAGTGGAGCGGCAGACAGTGTGGCGTTGTGAAAGCTGTGGAGAGTCGCCACGAAAAACTGCATTCTTGTGCACTATTGTTAAGGTTGTTTATGAAAGCTGTTCATGGAACGATGTGATTGATGAGATGGGTGAAGATACGAGGAGCTGCAGTCGCTGCCAGTTAGAATCGGAAGTGCCGACGATTACGCACCATGTGCTAACAGAAACTAGGCATTTGGCTGTTCAGCTTGCAACATCAGGTCGATTCGATTACGTAAAAGGGATTCCATTGGAAACATGTTTGTTTGGAGCCCGTTGGCAATTGGAAGGTAATTACCCAGCTCACGTTGGTGTACAATGCAAGTAATGTTTCAGCCGCGACCGAGTACATTCCTCGTCCAGACCTGCCTTTCAGGGAAGGAGGTCACTAACTACGTCTGCTGGTGGAAGAATGATGATCACTGGACACGAATCTCGGATGAGACATGTGAGAAGCAGCCGTTCAATGCCGATTTGAGAATCATGTCAATTCTTGTTTTCAAGAGAATTTAATAATAGTTTATATGCCTTAGTAGATATGTTCATTTTTTAAGCCTTCTCGACTCAATCAATTATGGGATTTTTTCTCTTTATTGGAAGATTTACAGGGTGGCTTTTAATTATGGCAACGCAAGTTCTGACCTAGCTGGCAGGCGTTGGATGGATTTCGCTCCATCAGTTTTAAGATCATTTTTTTCAGCATGTCTTAATTACTATTTCTCCAACTTTTCTAATCGCTAGCTTCATCTTTGCGAAAATTGTGGCCAATTTCGTACACCAAGGTATCATCATTAAAACATTTTTACTAGCTAAATCAAATTTAACGGGTAACGGCTCTCGATATTTTGAGAAACTTTTTGGAGGGCCGCCAAAAGTTACGAATAAGCGAACTGGGTTCAAAACTACTGAAAATGTGGAAAACCACGACTTTTTATCATACCGGGTAGGATCTTGAAAATCAGAAAGACAGACAGGCGAAATCCACTGAAAGGCAGGGAAAATCTCAATGAGGTGCCTTGAACCACGGTAAAATTCGATCATCCATAACTCGGTCAATTTTTGAGCTAGAGCAAATCTGAGCACAGATTCGGACTCCTTGGGTCCAAGTACGTCTAGTAAAGTTGTTTTCAGATCGAAAACGTGGATGGAAAAATTTTTTCGGGTTTTGACTAAAAGG
>LR544877.1:0-14420 GCA_900536305.3 Caenorhabditis sp. 40 LS-2015 | reverse complement strand
TCCCACTAACTGGGAGGACACTCCTACCCATCCACCGAAGTTTCAGGGCGAGAGGGCTATTCAGGTATCGCTAAATAAGACTAGACACCCCTAAACTCCCACTAGCTGGGAGGAGTGCAGTTATTGAAGAATAACGGCATGCTGAAAGGAAAATCCGAAAATCATAAACAGTAGACTCCAAAGAGTGGGTGAAATCAATAAAGGTGAGAGAGAGAAAGGGCAGACAATTAGTAAGAGGTCAAATGAGAACGTATGAGAGAGGGGAGTGTGTAGGTCAGAAAACAGGCGGGTAGAACAAAAAAATCCTCTTCCTCCTGGGACGCTAGAGTAGATAGGGCGAAGGAAGGAAAGGGGAAGGGGGAGGTAGGGCCAGGAGGAGTCAGAAAAGTTGCTCTGTTGAGAATCGGGGTGCCAAAAAAGTGGGAAACCCGAAAAGCCATGGACGAGTGAAGATAGAAAGTGAGAGAAGAAACCTTGAAAAGACTTTCATCCCAGAAATCGAGAAAACTTTGAAAACAGCTAAAGGTTAGATGACACAGGAATCGAACAGAACTCACTCTGCTGATTACCAAAAATACTTTTGAGAGAGTAAAATTTGCTTAGTTTGAAAATCTAGAAACATCGCGTTACAAAGAATTAGAAATTTCGCTCTAACGAAGGCTCAAAAACTTGGGAGGCCGAATGAAATGTATGAGAGGGTAGAGGTCGGTAGATCGAAAATTTGACCGGTAGATCGAAAAATTCCTTTCTGCACCTTCATGAGTGGGATCCAAAAATGTGTTCAACTTGAGGGAATGGAACTATCAAGAAAGGTTTCAGTCAAAGCTAGAAGGTGATGTGGAGGATCAATGAAAATATCAAGTAAAAGTAGAATTTTGGGCAGAGTTTTTGTAGTTCATTAGAATCTCCGAAGTGAATCGGATTTCAAATCTCTCATTTTCTTTGAATTTTTCAAATTCTTCTCCACCTGAAAAAATTATCGAAATGTGTACATTTGTTTCTTTTTTGATTGTTCTTGTTTTAATCTAGGTTTCCCTATTTGTTAAACAAACCTAATCGTAATACATACACTTGCATGTATTGATAAGATGGATGACCATATCATAAAATGGAATAGTAGACTGATTGATTATGTACGGAGGGGTAACGGAGACAATAGGATTAGGTTTGGAGGTGAAGAGAATGAGGATAACAATTGCAAAAATATTTTAGCACTTGAGATTCTAAAACTCCGGAAATCCGTAGATTTTGTGATTCTCAGAATTTGAAATTGAAATTCTGAGATCACAAAATTCTGATATTCTGAGGTTCCAGGATTCTAATAGTAAGTTTCTGAAGATTCGGATTATAAAAAGTCCTTTGTTCGGACAATCCAATATCCTCGGTTTCCAAAATTTGTCTTTGTTCAGCATCTCTAAATATCAAAGCTTCCCTTGAACTTCAAAATTTGCCGTCTTCAAGAGAATTCCGATTCCTGTATTCTGGAGGTTTCTGAATCCTCCATCCCTGATCTAGATCGATCGTGACATTCTCCAAATACCTTTTCAGAATCTCTTGATTCCAGATTCCATCTGAAACTTTCAGCGAAGAATCGGCATCTTTTCTTTTGATCTTTCCCAAATCCCATCTATTTCCGATCGCTCCCTGCCCTATAGAAAACCAAAAAACCAATAACGTCATTGTCCAAGAATCCTTCTCTCTTCCTGCCCACGTGGCCATTCCTTCTGTTCCAATTCCAACTGTCTCCATCTTCTCGTTTTTTTCCCATTCTTCTTCATTTTTCTTCGCCCATCGATGTTACACAAAACACACTCTTCTCCCCCTTCTATCTTATCATTTCTCTCTGACTTTTTCCCCATCAGCCCATCCATTATCGGGGGTACACTTGCACCCCTGTTGATTTTTCTTCTTTTCTTTCCTTCTTCTTCGAAGTTTTTCTCCTTTTTCCACCTTCGTTTCCCTTCAAACCGATGCTCGTTCTTCCTGCGTTCTCTTGTACCGAGCCGGATTCTTATCAACAGTTTCCGATTGTTTCCAATTTTCAGCCAGGTCACATTTTTGTATACATAGATACAGAAGAATGTGCAATGGCTACATAGAAAAGGGGGGGGGGGGGCAATAAAAGAAGCGATTCCAGGTACAATGTACCAATAACGTGGTACATAGAAGGCCATGTGTATGGAGACGTCAGGGTGAGAGAGTGAGAGAGCGCAGAGAGAATGAGGTACAAAGAAGAACGCATATCTTATCTATCGCAGTGTCCAGAACCATCCAGATAATTGTAGACTCTTTTTTGGATCATATATAAAGTTGACTTGAAATCGGTACAGATAGCTCAATTTTGCGCGAAGATACGACAGTTTTAACTGGTGAGTGAGAGAAACGCAGACAATCAGACACTCTAACTGTCTGCGACTCTTATTTTTAAACACCGGAAAGCTATTTCTTTTGGTGATTTTCAGTGCAAAACGGCCAACTTTGAGCAGTTGAAAAAGTATGTTCCAAACACTCAATTTTTATCAAACTTGGTAGGTATATCAAAAAACTTTAGATCTTTATTTTTGTAGTTGACAACTTCTTTCGAAAATTACAATCAAGTTAATTTTGGTCCCAGTAAAGATCAGATAAAGAAGTAAAGAAATATATATTTTCCGAAAAAGGTCAGAAATTTGCACTGAAATCAGCCGAATTTAGAAGTATCGTGATTATACGCGACATAACTGTCTTGTTTGTGGATTTCAAAAAAAGTTGTCAAGTACAAAACTGAAGATCTAGAGCTGCTTAATACGCCCACTAAATTTCAGAAAAATCGAACCTTTGGAAACCCCTTTTTCAACAGCATAAAGTTACCATTTTGAACTGAAAATCAAAAAAAGTATATTTCCAATTCATAGAATACACCAAGCTTTTGCCTGCGATCTTCTACCTCCCCGTATTCTGAATTCTGAATTCTGAATTTTGAACTTTGATCATCTTATCATTTATCTCTTTATCGGAATAACGGGGACCCTCTCGTCTGTTGATAACAAACAACACCCCCCGGCAGGTTAGACGGCACGTTTGTTTATGAACCTTTTCCCGGTTCTCTTATTATTTCTTCGTTTGTCTTTCTCGTGAGTTTAAACTCATCAATCAATCAGTTTCGTTCATGGGACCTGGTTTTCCATTTCTAGAAGAAAAAACGAGTCATTTTTTGGATCTCTGGCCTAGACAGACTGTTATTACAGAACGCTCTGATTTGCTACAAATCAATTCATGATTCCCTATTTTTTGAGTGACTCAAAAAAAAAACACATGACCTTATCATTGGGGGAAACTTTCCAAAGTCACTTTTCTTCCCGTTGAAAATATTGATATTTGTTTGATTGTTCCCCAAACAGAAATTTGTCTGGAAGTCTATTGGTCCGGTTTCGATGTTTTTGTAGATTTCGAAAACTTCTGAATTATATTCACCCGGAAATAGGTCCTCCCAAGAACATCCGGTCAAAGTTGAAAGTACATTTTCTTCTCCCAACTGTTGTTGTCTCGGCTTCTTATCTCTCATCGTTTTTGTTCTCTGATAAAAGTGGGCGGAGCCAAGTGTCCTCTCCAGGAGATAGATCATGTGGACGAGACGGCCACGCCCACTGTTTCTCTCTCCTCGCCGACGATTTTTATAGGTCGTTTTGTCTCCATTCGCGTTGTTTCCTATCAGTATGTTGTATTGGCATGTGTTGATGATAGGAATAATACGTATGACCATTTTGTGCTGAATTTTTGGTATTTTTAAATAGAACTTCAGAATTTCAGAATCTCAGAATCTGAAGTTTCAGAATTTTAGAGGGCCAGAATCCTAGAATCTTAGAATCCTAGAATCTCAGAATCCCAGAATCTCAGAACCTCAGAATCTCAAAATTTAACTTTTCTCTGATCTCTCTCCATTTTTAACTTATCCCCATGTGACGCTCACAATGTGACATCTACTTCTAGAATTTCTCGATTCAAAATTCCAACGTCTTCTGAAGTGCCACGTCATCACTATTGTATGCTGATATTTTACAATCAAAACAAGAAATTCCACCTCCGATCATTGTACACTTTTCTAATTCTGATTCCGCCGTCTTTTCCATAACAACACTGTCGATGATGATGATCAAAATTCAAATTTCCCGCCGCCAAATTCTGATTTTCCTCTTTTATTCAACCTTATCTGTCATCTTCGGTCATTCTCATTTTCAAAAACTTTCAATTTCGAAAAATTCGGTTCTCTTCAGAATCCTCATCAAATCTAGAAGCAACATCATCTGAATACATCAACGTCATCTGACAAACTTTCTGACTTCGAAAAATGGTCCTTCTGGCTGCAATCGATCAGGGAACGTCTTCGAGCCGATTCTTGGTTTTTGAGGCGGACACTGGAGAATTGGTCACTACTCATCAGGTGTGTGGAAGTTAGGATTCATGAATCTAAAAAATCTGAAACTTTCAAAACCTTATAACCCCCTCAAAATCGTTCAGAATCTCTGCTCTTCCATTTCTAACTTCCACAATTGAGCACGTTTTCAGATCGAAGTTCGTCAACTGTTCCCAGCAGCAGGATGGGTCGAAATGGACCCTATGGAAATCTACGATACTGTAGTCACCTGCATCAACAAGACCATCGAAAAACTTGACAACCTGGGAATCACCCCCGACGAGATCAAGTCAGTGGGCGTGGCCAATCAGAGAGGTAAGCCTTTGTTTTTAGGTTACTGTACCATACCGTTTTGTTTCAGAAACCAGTATCGTCTGGGACAAGTCAACTGGAAAACCACTCTACAACGCTATCGTCTGGTTGGACACTAGAACTTCAGCGCTGGCGGATGAGGCGATTTCACGAACTCAGTCAAAGTGAGCGCGGACATCTGGACTTACAACAAGACGAAAAAAATTTCAGATCCAAAGACGAGTTCCGTCAGAAGACCGGCCTTCCCATCCATCCATACTTCAGTGCTCTCAAACTCAAATGGCTCTTTGAGAATGTTCCACAAGTTCAGGAGACTTACAAATCTGGAAATCTCATGTTCGGCACAGTGGACACGTGGCTCATCTGGAAACTTACCGGAGCTTATGTCACCGATGTCTCCAACGCATCCCGAACCCTTCTTCTCGATCTGCACAAACGGAAATGGTCCACGGAGCTTTGCGAATTCTTCAACCTCCCCATGGAGATCCTTCCCAAGATTCGATCCAGCGCAGAGGTGTACGGACACTTCAGAGAGGGACTTCTGGAAGGTGTCCCACTATCCGGATGTCTCGGAGACCAGCAGGCCGCTATGGTTGGACACCAGTGCCTCAACGCCGGACAGTCCAAGAACACCTATGGTACCGGAACCTTCATGCTCTGCAACATCGGTACAAGACCCATTATCTCGAAGAATGGGCTCTTGACCACAGTCGGATTCCAGTTTGGAGCCGACTCCCCAGTCGTCTACGCTTTAGAGGGCTCTGGATCCATTGGAGGAAATGTGGTCAGATTCTTGAGGGATAACTTCAAGTTCATCCAAGACGCCAAGGAGATGGAGCAACTCTGTAGAAGTGTCAATGATACCTCTGGAGTCTACTTCGTACCCTCGTTCACTGGCCTTTACACCCCCTACTGGGATAGCACGGCACGCGGTACCATTCTGGGACTCACCCAGGTGTCTCAAAGAGAGCACATTTGCTTGGCTGCTCTGAGAGCCGTGGCGTTCCAGAGTGCCGAAATGGTCGCCGCGGTGGAGCAGGACTTGGAGAATGGAGCGAAGGTGACGACGCTGAAAGTGGACGGAGGAATGATCGCAAACAAGTTGTTCAACGAGATTCAAGCCGATATTATGGGCAGGGATATTGTGACGCCCAAGATTACGGAGATTTCCGGGTGGGGAGCCGCGGTGGCTGGTGGTATCGGAGCACAGCAGATCAGTTTGGATGAGTTTTTGTCGCAGAGTAGTGAGGTGAGTGGGGACCACAGAAAATTGACTTTCTTTGGGGGAATTAAAAAAAAATATTTTCTCCAATTTTCAACCAAATTCCTTTCAGGACAACCGCTATTCGCCACAAAAAGACGACCAATGGCGCGCCAAGGAACTCGCCCGCTGGAAGGAAGCCGTTAAGCGATCCTGCGGATGGGCGCAATAATCAATCTGAATCCCCAAGACCACTTAATCGATATCATCACTATAACCATTTTCGTTCAAATAGTTTATTATCATCTTCTCAACATCATCATCATCAACAACAACAGCAACTGGTACGATACCCTCCGAGAAGATTTCCAAATCCTGCCTGATTTTTCCAGGTGTCACCACACTGTAAATATGTAGTTGACCATCAATATACGGTTATTCTGTGAACAAAACAAACGTTTGTGAATAAATTTTTAATGGTCCAAACTTTTCATAATCTGCCCACCCCTCATGCAATCCTATGCTCTCCTATTCAATTTATTGGTCACTTGAGAACGTATTGAGTATCCATAGGCACACACACACACACACACACACAAACACCTCACAATATTTATCGGCTACTCTTTCTTTTTTTTTCTCGGCCAAACACTTTTTTTTGCTCCGCGCCGCTACCGCCGATTGAGATGGGCAATCTGCGCCCGCGGTCCACAACTCTAAACACAAAAGACACAAAAGCTCATAATCGTCGGTAAACAGGGTGACGAGGGGTGCAGGTGGGTGTTGGAGGAGAAGAACTGTGATGCCGGCGGGGTATTACGCGTCGTTCCGGAAGAGTATTGCTCCGCGGAAATGGGAAGACGAATAATACGGTAGCGATGGACACACGTATTACGCGGTAGCGCTAGAAGAGAAAAAAAACTCCCGCCGAAATAATGACCACGTGCTGGAGCAGCACTATAGGAAATGACAGTTCCAGTCGCTCACTCACTTTCCACTTTTGATACGTTCCATTCAATGCACTTTTCGATGCCGATCATTTTTTTGATACTTCGTTTTTACCAATTGTCATAGGAATCTAGATTTTTCGAAACGTGCCGAATTCCGAAAGTCAAACGATTATGCTAACTGATACGTACCGGACTGAGCGGTTTTATCAGTGAAAAGTGAAATTTGAGTTTAGCTAACTTTTTGTTGAACGGGTTTCCAAGATTTTCATAGCTCTCCTGGTTTTGATCCTATGTCTGCCTTCTTCCTATGAGCAGTCATATTTTCTGTGTTTGTGTATTTTTGAGCTCTTCATGTTTACTGTCAGTTTGTGAAACTGCTCGGAATTTTTAGGAGCTAAATTACGGGTTTCGAGCTTCTTGAGATCTGTGCCATTTTTAAGCTCTATTGACCCGTAGAAAGAATTGATGACACAGGTTAACTGTTCTCACAGTTTCGTCACTCGAATTACGCGGGTAATCAGCTAAATTTAATTCAGAATCTGAATCTGGTAGATCAATTTAACCTTGGGCCAAAGTAAAATTTCAACCTGATCAGACGAATGAACTACTTGTTAGACTGAAATGTGAACAATCAGACGGTGAATTTTTGAATGATAGAAGTCTCATAGACCCCATTCATTCCCTAGTCACTACCCTTCCACACATCTGTCTTCCTCCTCCCCATTCACTGTTACATAAGCATCTCCTATTGTTTATCCTACCCCCTGCCCTCATGTCTACGACACCCATCCGTTCATGTTCACACCCATTTGCAACACTTTCACCCTCTTTTGGTCTGTCTTTCTTACTCCACCCTTTTAGTCCATAATACATATTCGATTAATCAAATGATATGATCCGGGGGCACGAAGAGAGAGCACAGCATCAGAAGGAGGGAAGAAGGACAAATGCTCATTTTTCCAATTAACCCTTCACCACCATCTCGTTCATTATCCACATCCTGCTGTGCTGGTGTTGTTCTTGTTGTCCTTCAATCTTAACACATTTTCTGAGAAAGAATAATAAGGAAAGATGATGTGGTTGGAGGTGCCTTTGGCGCGTCATTTAGCGCTAGTAGATCAAAAATCCAACCACTTTGATTTTGAGGTTTTGATCTACTAGCGCAAATGTTTTCGCCATTCAAGGTTTGTAGCAAATTTTTCAATTATTTTTCTCTACCCAAGAGCCGACTTTTCTTCTTGACGTAGTTTTTGAGTTCATGAAATATTCTGCTCTAAGAAATATGACCCCGTCTTCCAGTTCCTCTAAAAAAGTAGCCATTCGTATAGACCCCTCCATATATCTATTGGCCACTATATTGACCAATATATTTGTCATGCATGCACACTTTTTTGGAAGTCTTGCTCTTTCAGGGAAAAAAGGGTCACCGGGGTGCCATTTTTCAATTAGACCTCTTTCGTCCGTTTCGATTTTGAAGGGTGATAATTTTTTCCCTTTTTTCAGTTTGAATGAAGGATTTTTGGTCTTGAGGATTTCAAATTCAAAACATGATCAGAATTTAGGATGTTTGAGATTATAAAAACTTTTTTTAAGTTCCAGATTTTGAACACTTTTTGGGATTCTCGAATATTCGAAAGAGAGAATCTGAAACTTTGATTTGCATTGAGGTTTTGAGATATGGGAACTCTGAGTATTCTAGGCGATTCCAATTCGGAGACAATTCAATTTTCAGATTCCAGAGATTTTTCGAGATGATGAGATTCTGAGATTCCAAGATTCTGAGATCCTGGGACTCCGAGATTTTGACATTTTTGAAAGTCTTGAACACTCAAAATCAGGATTCTTACTTTTCCTACAACCTCGAAAATCAGTAACCACCGAAAAATTCAAAACCACTTTGTGCTCCATTTTGCTCCCGGTCACACACACACCCACTATGTGTGTTCATTCAATTACACTATGCATTCCCTTCATCCTCCTTTCATCTCGCTCTGCGTCTCTCCGCGCAATTCTCTCTTCTTCCGATCTCCTCGCTCTCCTTCATTAATAGGACCCCCTCCCCTCCCGTTTTACTCCCGTCCGGGCGAGTCCCGGTCAAAGGGGGGTCTTGAAGAGGAGGGTCCCTTCACTTTCATTCCCCGTCTGTCAGTTAGTCGCCATGCACACGTCTGCGTGCTCCTCACAGCTCCCACTATCTCCTTGCCTCCCCTTCGAAAATGAGGAATGGACATAAAAACGAACACGGAGTGGACAGTGGACATCATGCTTCTGGTCGTGTCCTAGTTATAAGGAGGGAAAAAGGGGCTCACCGAGCAAGACCCTGGGGCTCCTGGCGGCAAGGAGCCGTGTTGCGATTCGAGGAAAGGGAGCACGGCTCCATTTGGCCATTTTTGGAGCCTCGGTCTTTCCTTCGAATTCTCTTCTGTTTCCCTTGTTTCTTGCGAGAAATTCCTAAAAGGCTTTGTTGCCTAATTTCTTCTTTTCGGAATTTCAAATTCGTCTCTTTTTTTTTCATTGGAGATGCTGAAGACTTTTACATCTCTGGTTCATCTGAGTTTCATCATCACCGTCGAATTCTGGACATCTTCAAGTAATTCTCTATCATGTTTGAAGATTTCGAAATCCTCAAGTTTAGAACGTCTTCTGAATTTCTTACTGACCAGAAGACGTCCGAAGTAGAGACCAAAATAATTGAGGGGTGTCAACTTTGAGAACTGGTTTCTGAAGTTTCGATCACTCTCGTCAAAGTCATCAGTTTCTTTTCGATTTTTTGTTGGTTCTAATCAAACGTTTTCGTTTTAATTTTTCGATTCTTGAGACCAATTTTCTTCAAGTCACTGGTTTCGGTCTTGTGATAAGCACCTTTTTTGTCGATATTGGGGGAACAGTTGTAAAGTTGCCAACGGACCGGATCGGAATGGTGTCCGTCCGGTTTTTTTTTGAAACTCGTAACCCCAATGTTTTTCCTGTTAGGAGCTTATAAGTTTCTTCGAAGAGTCGATGGCATAGAAACCTACTAAACTTGACAACTAGTCCGCATGCAAATTTCAGGGTTTCCAGTCATATTGACATGTATTTTTGGCATTTGTTACCTAAGATTTCCTCTTTTCGGCTATACTGAGACTCGTCGGGTTCTTCTAAGCTCTACGACTTCTTCAAAAGATCTAAAGCCCCTTTCTCTCATTGCAAATTTTTGTTGTCCACAACATATCTACCTCTACCTCATATCTCCTCTTTCAATATCTCTATTGAAAAGTCACACAAAAGTGTGTGTGTAAAGAATCGAGTCCCCTCTGCACTATTAAACATCAATTGGGGGTCGAGAGCAAGGGAAACGAAGAATGGCACCGATGACGGCCGCGGTCGGTCATTTTGAGGAAAAGAAAAAGTGAGAAAAATTTTGGAAGGGATAATGGGCTCTGCAAAAAAGATAAATGGATAATGGGGTGTTGATAATGGGAAGTTTATCTGAGATGGGTAGAAAGCGTTTGGAGTATTCTGACAGATTACAAACTCGTTTTCGACTCTTCAGTTTTCAAGCGCTATATCTTTGAAGCCATCAAAACTAGCAATAAATAATTGACTACAAAATTGTAGCCCTTTAAATTTTCAATATTTTTGCTGTTGGTTACTTTTTGATATCTTCCCACCTTCCAAAGTTACGCCTTTTTAAACAGTACATACGAGACGCAGAGCACGAGGCTCTCTCGTTTCTCTGCGTCTGCCTATCTCTCTCTTTTTTTGATTCCTAACAAACCATGATTCTCCGTTCGTTTTTTTTCCTTCCTTTTTCCCTATAATCCGTTAAACATGCGGAAGAGGAAACAGAGAAAAGTGACCATCATCCATGATTTTCCGCCTCACTGAGCACACACCTTACTGTATGAAAAAGACAATGGATAAGAAGACGTTACGTATTCAAATGTACTACATACAAGTTGTTCACTTTTGTCTCTCTAAATCTCTTCACACTCTCTTTTCCTCCATCCCATTCCACTACATTTTGCTAACCCGAAACTACATAAATCCCCTTGAGGGAGGAGGGCGGAAATATGTATGCAGAGAGGGGGAAAACCAACCCATTCTAAACCCATCCCCTACTCTCTACTTTTGTTTTGTTTACTTTTCATTAGTATCAACACTCTATTTTTGAACTTCCCGCCGCTCCGAGTAGATTTACCCCAAAGCTTTGTCCTTATTAATTTTTCACCGAAACATGAGAAATTTCAAATGGTCATGAGTCAAGCAAGCTTGTGATTCGAATTCCCGCCAAAACCAAGCATGACGTTTGAAAAACGGTCGAAATCTTCCAAGAATGCGATAGTTGATCTTCGAAGTCAACAACAGTATGCCCACCCGGTTACGGTTGCTTTCATTCCCTCAAAACTTCAAATATTTGTGGTCTATTGTAGGTGGAGGTAGGGTCACAAGGTTCAATATGTTTAGATACATGTTTGGTGTTTTTTCTTGGAGTCAAATGTGTTTTTAAAGAGTCCAAAACCTAGTTTTAACTACACTGTGAACAGTAACTCTTATTTATCTTCAATTTTTGCTCGTTAGCCGTTATATCTCGGAAACCATAAAAGCTAGTAAAAAGTTGCTAATTACTCAAATGTAGCTCTTTTAATTTCCAATGGTTTTTTTGCCAACAACTTTTTCATAGCTCTACTCTTTTCAGAGTTACACCTATTCAAACATCTCATACCTAGAAGAGACTCAGACAACGAGTTCCTCTTATTTCTTTACGTCTTTTTGAGGAAACTAGCAATTTCAGTCCCCATACCCTATGAACTCTTGACGACTCTATATAGTAATAATCATAATAATAACCAATACATGCTACCCCCTTTCTTCTCTCGTTTTGAACAATATTACTCTCGACAGCCAGACACTAGAGGGGGGCACATCGAAGCAGCAAGCTGTACATCAATCAAAAGTTATGAGTTGAAATCTAGTGAAAAAGAAGAAGGGCAATTCTGTGTACATCAGCAGAGTGTTGGCTTCTGAAATTTGGAATATACATAGAGGTTAGAAACGCAGACAACCAGACAGTCTTGCTATCTGCGTCTTTTATGCTGAGACTTCTAATCACTGTACTTTTTCTACCCCTCGGAATTTTTACGTTTTGCACTCTCAAAGCTCACCCATTGCTTGATATTTTTCCAGTACCTGCTTTCTTCTCTCGAATCAACCTGCACCAATTTCCAATCCAACCAGTAACACAATAATAATGGAACGATCGCAGAAGTGCTCTTCAAAAAACACTCACCCATACATACATCCAGGGGTCCCCTCTCTCCAAAATGTCACTCTTACCAAAATATAGTGTGTAATTGAGAGACGCAGACAACTAGATGCAAATTGCTAGTGCTCCTCACACCCGGAAAGGGTAAGAGACAACCTATCCATACATCTTCCTCCCGGGTTTTTTCGTCACTTTTCGTTTTTCTCCAAGAACGACCAATACACAGTAGACTGTTTAGATAGAGGGGGACGCGAAGCCATCGAAAAAAAAACGAGCAAAGAAAAGAGCACAAAAGAAAAGGTGAAAAGAGCATTGCGGTCATTTCAATGACCATCTTCATATAAGCAGACCTAACTTTTCTCATGATGGCCTAACTTTCCCCAATCATGGCTTGACCTCTACCACTTCCTCTTGTCCTTTTTCACTTTCACACCTTTGTCCTTTGATTTTCAAGGTTTTTCGGTTCTTCCCCTATATAATTTACTACTTTTTTATTACTGTCTTTCGCTTCTGCTACTCGTATCTATTCTTTTTTTCCAGTTGAAGTATGTTCTTCAACTTTTCCTCATTTTCTAGATTGCCCATTTCTGTCATTCTTAAAAGCCATACATGTGTGTATGTTACAAGTAGTATACATTTCGACCACCCCTCCTCTAAATGGTTATATATGAAGATGGGGGAAAAAGTACTAGAACTGCAAAACGAACGAAAAGAACACGTTTCTGATTCATGATGATAGGAAGGTGAGGAGAGGCAAAGGGGGGAGGTGGGATGGGAAAAAGGACATCAGAATCCGGATGCAGTATCTTGGAAGAATTTTTTTTGGTTGGATTTGGATTGTCACTCTATGGTCAGTTTAGTTTTTTTGTGGGAATGAGATTCTGAAAGTTTTCGATGTTCGATGATTCAAGATGATTCTCTATTAAGATTCGGAGGGTTTATAGGAATTTCAAACTACCAAGATTCTGGGACTTGGTGATTCTGGGATTCTGGAAAAATTTGACTATGATACTTTAGGAACCTGAGTATTATGAATGCTCATTTTTGGGATTCTGAGATTCTTGAGTCAGAGTTTTGCTAAGATTTTGCGATTTGGAGACTTCCACGTTTTAGGTTTTCTTTTAATTAGGTTTTCCGAAAACTTGAAGAAAATGGATTTTTTGACTGATGAGGATCCAAAACGATTAGATTCTCATTACACGAATCTGAAATTACAAAATTCTAGGTCTCCGAAATCCTAGGTAAATGTCCTTACCAACTCCAGGTTTCGATTGAACATCGTAAAATTCGGATTGAAAAATTTTGAATTCTCTGCTCATCCTCTTTCACTCTTCTAGATTTTTCCAATCTTGTAAACCTCCAATTTTTGGATATAAAATATCCATCTTACTTTTCTTCATTTCTCTTTTTCAACTAGCATTCTCGATGGGGGAAAAATCCAAAACCTCTTGAAAAATGCCACCCCTAGTTGGTCTATTATCAGTGAGCGCTCCGATGATCAAGATGGATCAACAGTTCCCCGCCATTTCCGTTCTTCTCAATAATCATCATCAATATTATTTTCCCCGTCCTCTTTGGGAGGGTACCGCGCGATATTTCCGCCACCACAACCACCACCCTCTTCACACATTTGAATGTTGAATCAAGCGATTAACCCATCTCGCGAAAAGAGAGAGAGAGAAGGAGGAAAAATATAGGCCGGGGCGAAAAAGTTGCATGCGATTCAAATTTTTGGTTGTTTGTTGGGGGGTCTCTTGATATACAGGGTGACAATTAATTATGGGAACACATGTAACCCATCATAAAAACTTTTAAATAAGAGATATCTCAACCATTTTTTCACTGAAGAACAACTATATGTCTTAGAAGAGAATGTCAAAAAATCCTCCGAATCGGTTTCTTTTCTGAGAAGTTATGACACTCAGACACGTCGGAAAATTGTCGACCGTGGCCGCGAGGTTCTGTGTGGTTCTCTTGATTCTAGCTCAAGCCAATTCTTTTTTTAAGTCTTCAAACCATCTTAAATTCCTTCTACCGTTATGTGACTGTAATATAAATCAAACATATGATCGAGGGGTTCAGATCAGGAGAGTTACTGGACCACAAACCCTCGGTGAGGATTTTCGGCGTGAGGCTAAGCAAAGCGCAACCGTGGTTTTTGTCCCATGAATTGGGTCCCAATCTTGTTGAAACTTTCAGTGACCTCCGGCTAGGTGGGAAATGAGCCACAAAATCAGTTCTCACTTGATAATGATCTCCCGAAAAAAATTTCCATCGATTTTGACTACTTTGATCACAAAGATCAAGTCAGATCTTCCA
>LR544876.1:0-22881 GCA_900536305.3 Caenorhabditis sp. 40 LS-2015 | reverse complement strand
AGAGAGAGAGAGAGAGAGAGAGAGAGAGAGAGAGAGAGAGAGAGAGAGAGAGAGAATTTCGCTGTTTCCAAACAGGCGACTTTCCATCACTAGTCATACCTTCTTGAAATAACAGGAGCCGTAATTTTGTGTTTTTTGACCTTACCGTTCAACAAATGATAGTCAAGACTCGGTAAGCACCACACAAAGAATGTCATCTATCTCTCTACGAGTTGATAGAATTCTATCATGAGGCTTTCCAATCATTCGTATTCAAACAGAAAGATAAAATGAGTTGCTCAGATTCACTGAGTTTCTGATTTTCAAGCATGAGTCTAGTGTTAATGTCAATTCGGTAAAAACTGTGATTTTCTTTTGTTTCATCATTCTTTTCTCTCAATTTCAGAATCTCTCATTTATCTCCTGATACGCATATGTTCTCCTTACTAAAGAAATAGTTCGGTGTGTCTGTCCGTCCAGAGTTGTCTTTTGAATAACTTTTTGCCTACCCGACCATTTTCTTTCATATNGGTGTGTCTGTCCGTCCAGAGTTGTCTTTTGAATAACTTTTTGCCTACCCGACCATTTTCTTTCATATTTGAGGATCCCCCATGATCACCAGAGCGCTTTCATTCCTTACTTTTAAATGGTCACATTCATCTCGACTTCAAAAAAAATTTTGGGGGGGGGGGGGGAATATTTTGGCGGGATTTCAAAAAAATAATTTGACGGGAACTCAAAACTTGATTTAAACCGGAATTGGTTGGCTTCAAGTTTGCTTTTTGACTCTGGATTCGATTCTTGGCGGGAATCTCGAATTGCAGTAGGAGTTAACTTTCCAAACCGCAACACTTATCTTAGCTAGGAGGTCTTCCGCTTTTTTCGGAGCATCTTTTCCTTAAGAATGATCGAAAAATTCAGGAACCTACTGCTGGAGCGTTCTTGATTCTACAAGATATTATTACAACCTCTTCAAACTTACACAATGAATTCTAAGTTGTAACCCAAGTTTGATAAGTTCCGTTTTTTCAGTTAAGACCAGGAGGGTTCGCCCCGCTCACGCGGGGCGAACCCTCCTGGCTTAAACTGACATCAGTTTTACTTTTTGAAAACTGGACCGTGTGAAAGGAGGTTTTGTTCGGAACCGAAATTCCGAATTTGATTTCAAAAAAACGGAACTTATCAAACTTGAATGACAACCTAGAATTTATTGTGTAGGTTTAAAAAGGTTGTGACAATATCTTGAAGAATCAAGAACGCTCCAGTGTGTGCCTGGATTTTTCGAAAAATTATGTTTTCAACTCGCTCTCAGAAAGATTTTCGTTTCGAAATCCCTTTGCCTTAATTTCGCCGGTTTTCATAGGATCAAAAATTTTCCGGCAAAGCGGAAAAACGAAACTTAGAAAATACAGAAAATGGACTGAGGAAATTTAATCCAAATTCAGATTATGTTTTTCTGAGAGATTATAGAAGCACGTATCTCCCTTCAAGAAAGCGTTTGGCTTTCTCAAAAAAATTGAACAGGGCTTTCAGCCTCAGACTTTTCAAAAGTATTTTGAGTAAACCACTCGGTTCACGTCCCGTTGAAGCGGGGTTCCACCTCCAAACCTTTGCTAACGTTTCCGTTCTGGAGCCTCTCCCTTGTCAAGGCCTCCAGCCCTTTCAACGGAAGGCTGGAGCCTGCAGATCATCTCTCTGAGTCTCCGGCCCTTTTCTTGATCCCGGAAATCTGCGGCTCTTTTGTCAGGGCCTCCGGCCCTTTTTACTGACTTCTGGAGTCTACGTTTTTATTCTGATGGTCTTTGGCTCTCTCAACTGAAGCCTGAGCCTGCAGAATCTCTGACATGGCCTCCGATCTTTTTCTTGAACTCGGAACCCTGCCGCTCTTTTGTCAGGACCTCTGGCTCATCTTACTAAAGTCTGGAGCTTGCATCGTTATTTTGAGGGACTTCGTCCTTTTCAACTAAAATCTAAAGTCTGCAGATTCTCTGTCAGCGCCTCCGACCTTTTTCCTTGAACGCGCAAGCTTGCGGCTTCTTTCTAAGGGCCTCCGGCTCTTTCCGCCAAAGTCTGAAGCCTGCAGGAACATGTTTGTAGTTTTAAAATACTTACCACTTCCGATCCATCCTTCATCTGGTCCCGGTAGCAGTAGGACTTTGGTCCCGTCGAGACGAACTCCTTCATCTCTCCTTTGACCTCGTTCGTGAGCTGTCCGAGGTATGGGCCAACCTCCCCGGCCAAGGGGTTCTCCTCTCCATCTGGCACAGCGAACACGATTGAGTCCATGTCTGTAAACATTTTTCATACATTTTGAAACTTTGAAAGTAATTACCGGTGTAGACGATGTTGTCACCGCCAACCATCTCCATGGGCCTGTAGAGACGGAGACGGGCGAAGGAGGTGACCAGAGCCGCAATGTGGACGGCGCTGGTCTTGAGGCTGGTCAGCGTCTCGACCTGCTTCCAGAACTTGAGGACCAGTGTGTCGTTCACTGGCCGGACGTCCATGATGGAGAGGGTGGTGTCGTGGACGAGTCTCCAGAACCGACTGGGTTTGGTGACAACCTCAGTCTGGATCCGGTCCACCCTCTGGGCGAACTTCCCCTACTGAAAATGGGTTTTTGGGTACATTTGAAATTCAAAAACTTACCAAGGAGTTGAGCATGAGCTTCGCCACAGCTCGCTCTCCTGGGTTCTTCGAGAATCTCGTGCTGTCGGAGATGTCGATGTGATCCTTCTCCTTGTACTCGGCGATGTAGGCATCCTTCGCGCTCTCACTCTTCACGTCCGAGGGCCATCCAGAGAAGTACTGTAAATTTCAGATGTGAAATACTTCTTTTTTTTTTGAAATGAACTCACGATCTTTTCTTCCATCATCCGATTGATGTAGGACGTGAAGAGTCCATCCTCATGGTTGTCATCGTTCTCGAGCCAGTGCATGTACTGGACTCCCTATAAAAAGTTTGATTTTCCGAGTTTTTGAAAGAAAAAACTTACATGGTAGACCTCGGTGACGACGTATCCGAGGTCGAGGGCATTCTGGAGCTCGAAGGTGGTGAAGGTGCCGTTGAACGGTCGCTCCTGGTCCGAGTGACGGCACGCATGCGTTTCCCTCCTTGGCACACTCTGAAATTTGGATATAATGTTGAAAATTCTCAAAAAACTTACTTCGACAGAGGAAGAACATGAGTCGATTGCAGACTTTTCCGGGGAGGAGTGGGAGCTTGAGATTCCTGGGTGGGCTGACTCGACAGCTCAAGAATCCCACGAAGGTGATATCATCCGAGCAGGTCATTGGCGTCGGGATGTCGCTTCGCTTCACATCTGATGAAGGTCCGATGGGGAAGGGCTCGTGCTTCATGACTGTGGGGTAGAGGCTGGAAAACTCTTTTTTGGAAATGATAAACTGAAAAAAAACATACCTGACGACGTCCAAATAGTGAAGACTTTGTCCCTCATCATTGGCATAAAGCCGGAAGACTTCAGTCCTTCCACCCATCAGAGCACGTTCACAATGAAGGAGATCCTGAAATTTTTTAATGTTTTATAGAAGGTGTATCAATCTTACCATTGGCTCATAACTCTCAAAGAACTCTGCCATCTCCTTGTTGACTCTGAGCTCCTCCATGAGATCGCATTCCCAGACAATCTTGACTGGGTGCTCCTTCTCCAAATCCTCCACTCTCTTCTGCTCCCGGATTCGGATCTGCTGGACAGTGTCCTCTCCAATCACGGCTTCCTCCGCGAACGTGCACGAGTGTCCATGGTAGTAACATCACTGAAAACTTGGAAATTTTTTAGAAAATGGGGAATAAACATACCCGGAAGTCGATGATCTGACCACCCGGGAACTGTGGGCACTCGGCAATGAACCCATCCACTCGGTAGGCTCCGATCTGAAAAGAGATGTTCAATGAAATTTTCTGATAAAAACTCACCTTTTTCTCTCCGTAGGTGGTGGAGATGTCCACCTGCACGTTCTCCTTGTGGCCCAGCCAGGCAAGGTACTTCTGGCTCAACACAGAAGCATTTACAGAACATGCAGGCTTCGCGTCGAGGACGATCGGCGCCAGCTTCTGGAGATGGTTTCGGCGAAAGACTTGAACAGCGGCTGAGGCGGCGGTGACGGACTCCTATAAGAGAGAGAATTAGACGACAAAGAACAAAAGGAGAGAGGGACAGCAAAGGGAGAGAGAAATAGACGACAAAGAAAGAAACAAAGGGAGAGAGGCCAAAATCGAAAGTTGGAAAATCCGCCACCGCGTCGACTAAGAAAACTAAAAAATCACGAGATCGTTCAGCTTCGAAAACGTCCGCGTCCGGAACGTCAACAGGAGCATCCACCGGAAAAGGAACTGGAAGCTCAAAGAGAGCAGCCACCAGGAGAATACTTGAGAAGAGAATAAATTGAAATTTGCTTCTTTTTTTTTGATTATAATGTTCCCTGCGGAAGTGCAAGAACAAGTGGAGAACACTGATGCTCTCTTTAATAGTTTTTGAATGTAAAGTCACTACTGCTTTTTCGTTTTTTTTTCCGTATAAAAACTAGAATTCAGATTCAAAGAGAATGTAAAATAAAAATCGCATTTTTATTCGGCTTTTTCCCGACAAAAAACAAATTCCATTGAAAAAATGACAAGTTTCACACAAATTTCGATTCAGGATTTATCGGTAATTTTTCGACGACAAATTTCTCGATTTCTCCTGTCGACAAAGAAAAGTTGCCGACTCGCTTCGGCATGAAGGAACCTCCGGAGAAGGTCGTCAATCAGACCACGGATAATGCCTGGCTTTCAGAGCAGTTTACGATATACGAAGAGCGCACAGGCTTTTTCATCGGAACTCTGATCTGCCCAAATCGAGATTACTTTTGTGCCACGCTCACCTATGAACTAATGGAGTGAGTTTTATCATGAGAGGTACAAAAATATCAATCTATCATTTTCAGCAGCTACAACGAAACCATTTTTCTGGTTTTTGTGCTGCTCCACTGCACAAAAGACGGGGTCCTGAACCATTCCGCGATGGTGGTTTTTGACCAGGGTGAAAAACTTGCAGCTCGCTTCTTCGAGAATGGGAATCACGTGAGTTGACGAGTCAATACAGGAAAATATCCTAATTCTTTCCGGCCGATCGGAACACCAATAATCCGCAATCTACACACGTGCCAATACGCCTTCCGAGTTCGCGAACAGATCTCAAAGCTCGAGATTCCGAAAGTGTGTGTAGAAGCTTGTAGGATACACTCTATTGGGAAGAAATCGCGGGAAATCGCGGGACAGTTTAAGGTTCAACCATGTCAAGAATTAGGAGTTTTACGGTACTTGAATGTTCAATTTTTCTTGATAAATTTCAAAAGAAAACTAACGTTTCCCTCGTTTTCAAAACTTCCCCTCTCGCTGTGATGGTTGCGCAGCATCTGTCAGACCAAATCTGAAAAATAGGAAATTTTCAATTGTTTGAGTTTTTGAAAATCGGAAAATCAAATCTTGGAGACTTCGAGTCTTCCGATTTTTCGTTTCTGACTAATATTAGCTAGAACCAGGATAAATAAGATAATCATTTTTCCCGACACTTCATCTGATGTAAAAACAAATGCATCTTTCCAGATTCCAACCTTATCGCTATGAACTGAACATCACGGATTTCGACGAATGTCACCCAACCAATGACCGCTGAACGCGCCCATTTCCCTATTGGATCGACTACAGAGAAATGGCTCAAACGGCTTGATATCCGCAATGACTTGAGCAGATTCGACCTCTTCAAGCCGGTCACCGTCAGAACTCTGCATCACGAGAAGCCTTTGCCATATACTATGTTGGCTTTTTGGAACTCTGTGGTTCTCGAGAGGAGGTGCCAACATTCGACTTTCGACAGCCATGTCTATTGCTCCAAGACACGATACTCCGACGATTAGAAAAGCCGAAGAAATCATTCACACGTTTTGATCTGCATGAATAACTTTTCATCTCCGACTATTCTTGAATTCTCGAATCTTCTCTCGTTTTGATTATCCTCATAGATTTTCTATTATTGTCACTGTTGATAAAAAATGTTTATGATTTGCAGTTCTACTAAAGAACCGAAGAAGAGCTGAGAATGGTTGAATCTAAGACATCTGACTTTTTGGGACTCTTTAGAACTCGAAATTTAGATTTGAGCACATTTTTGGGAACTGATCTTTCTGTTAAAAATGTTGCAGAAATCGTTGAAAACTTTCAGACCTGTACAAGGCAGAAGATTCAAGAATAATTTGATATTCTTGAGAATTTATCAAAACCTGAATTTATCAAAACCAATCCAAGAATATCTCAACATTTTCCAGAGAGTCTTTAGAGTACCGAAGGAAGCATCATCATCACAACATTGGCCCCTATCACCTCCTGATCAGAAAATGACATCTGTCAAATTTTTGTGGTGTTAGAAAATATTACAAAGTGTCGATTGTGTCTTGGTTTCTTTTAAACTATACCATGGAGCATTGAAAATTGTTAACAAGCCCTCATTACACTCTCAGACATCTTGCCGTAGCTCTGAGTCCCGCTTACACATTTTCGAGTGGTTCTATACCTGAACTGTTTCATTTTCAAATCCGCCCCTCTCTCAAAACGAAACTCATATTTCCAGATGCCTTTCTATTTTGATGCTCTGGCTTCCCCCTACTCAGGGAAAATCCATCCAGCCCACTTCCTACGTGCCACCAACTCTAAAGCCCATGATGACCACCGTCCACTACCGAGCCGAATTTCAGCCCTCCTTTCTTTCGACTCTCCCGACCAACAACAGATGCTTGCCAGAGCACAATTTTGAATTTCCCTCACCCAACCCTCTCGGCGGTAAGCGTTGACACTCTCCCCGCCGCACACTCTTTCGTTCACTGAGGCTTGTTTATTTCGTTTTTCTCTGTGGCATCCTTTTCGTCCGGCAAGAAGGGAACCAGCACGCACTGCACGACGGACCCCCATCACTCACGGGGGCTGTTGTTTGCTGGAAAGAGGGGAAAGAATGGGAGACGGGAAGAGCGAGAACTGCCTGACTGATGGGGTTTGAAGGGAGAAAATGTGTTGATAGTGTTATCGATGTATACGAAATTGTTCATCCACAAGGAAAATTGAAGAATATTGGAAGAGAAAAATCAACCAGTTACGGCAGATGAAAAACGAATGATTTATGAGGCAAACGAAGTGGTGGCTGTGCAGTTGCATCTCTGGATTATGCCCACGATGACAGGTGCAGATAGATTGAGGAGATTAATTAGGCAATGTTTTGAAAGTAGTTTGAGACAATTCTGACAAGCGGTTTTATCCGACTTCGTGTTTGGCTCAAAATTTCATATATTCAGAGGTATGCTATCAGGAACATGACAATGACAGAATATACATAAGAGCAAAAAAATTTCTCATATTTACCACTTTACTTTTTTTGAAAACTCAAAAAACTACCAAAATATGGTAATTTTAAGCTTTTTTGTCGCAATTATGAAAATTTGGCATAACTCGAGAAAAAAAAATTTCTTCAGAAATTCCCTTTACAGAAATTCTTAGAATTTCAAATAGAATAGAATTAGAAATTCGAATTTTTGCCCCCATAGTCATTCGAATCCGAGGGTAACACTTTGGTACTAATACAGTTTGTACTCTCCTTACACTTCTTCCTTCCTCATAGTCGATCAACATGGTCGTTCTTAACCTCTCACTTAAAATTTGGATGACAGGGCAACGCGGACGGTCAGTGTTGACACGCGGGTACTGGCTGACAAATCGTGCCATTCTAGAACCAAAGTCTAGCCAAGGGATAGTTCCATCTGTGATGTTGCGACTCCGATTGTGAGGTGTTTTTACTCTTCCCGCGTTGCCAGATATAGCAACACTGATTTGCCCACTGCAAAACTTTTCATTGCGCATGCGGCGGTCACGAGGTACAGTCCCGCAATATTCAGCTTTTTTTTTTTTGAAAAAACTGTTACAAAATGGCCTAGATACCGTTAATTTTCAAAATTTCGCTGAAAAAATTATTTTGAAAATCGGCTGAAATTCAGGATCGGTAATCGAAGTAATTCAGGAGCTGTGATCGAAGTAAGGGAAGATCGCATGGTTCATGAGCACCCAACACTTTTTGTTAGCGACCAATAAGATACATTCATGTTTTTCGGCCGACTGGTGTTTGAGTACTAACACGATACATTTGTGCAGGATGGACCACCCAGTAACTCTCACGTGTAGGATCCGAGTATCATTGTCTTCTGAAGACCTCCCATGTTGTAAAATACACGTTGTGTTGTGTTGACCCACGACGACTAATATTGACGTTATTAGAGATTCATAAAGAACAGTAGTAACTAAAAAATCGAATTTCAGTCTACGCAAATCAAATTTTCATTTGAGACTAGCAGAGGGAAAACAATTTTGTCTCATTTACGGAGGTCGCTCTCTTGGTGAATGAAAAGCACTTTCAAAGCATTCCGTGTTGCTATATCTGGCGACGCAGGTAGAGTAAAAAAACGGCAATTGTTCGAATTTCTAGGCTGCCACAATCGGAGTCGCAACAACACAGACGAAACTTGAGCTTGAGGCAACTGCTGGTCCGTGCTCTATTATTGTCCAACGAGAGTATCTTCAACCATGTTGATGGCGAAGTTTTCAATTCACTCGACGTCGTATCGACCGCAGTGTGGCTATTTCAAAACTATTTCTCCTCTTCCCTTCTTCGAGATTAACTGAGAATATTTACACGATTTTGTTCAAGCTCCAACGTCTACATACGTGAGATGAACTAATAAACGTCACCAGAGAAACTTCATCACCTCTCACTGGGTGACAGAGGCTTCTGTCAGAGTCACCACATACGGGAGGTTCTGAAGTATTCACTGATTGCATTCAACTTCATTGAAGCTGATCTCCAACTTCTTTTTCTCAGATAAAAATTGACTTCAAGTGGGGCCAGTGGATTCTAATCGAAGGCGTTTTGAATGAAGGAGGAACCGGAGAACAACGATGGTGAATGAGATCTCGTGTGGTTGTTGACTGAAAAATTGAAGATATAGAAAATATCCCATTCTCGTTTCTACGAGTCGAATTTCATTTCCTACGCGATAATCGACACGTGCTATGTCCGTACAATGAAAAGAACAGCTTCATTTTGTACTCGATTCGGCCGGTGGGGTCCATCAGTTCAATTGAAATTTCTGATTCTCTTCAAACGTGAACTCCCAACTACTAATGCTCAATTTTTTTAGAAGATTGTCCAGCAGCGCAATTGGTCTGAAAAATATATCAAAGTCATGTATTTTTTTGATCAAAAACATGTGAAACTTACCCTGCAAATTGGCATAGAAGACGAATAGTGTCATATGTCGACGAAAAAAAAGCGAACCTTTGCTTTTAGACGCAAAGCGGTCGCGTCGCGTGTGAGTCACATGATCGGAGAGGCAAAGAGAATGGGAAAGAGAGAGAGACGCAGAGTATGCAAACGCGTTCCATCCTCTGGACTACTTCTTCGTGGACAAGTCAAGATATATTTTTTCGAAGGGTGTTTTCGTTACTTTCAAACTCTTTTTTCGACGATTGTTGCATAGTTTTATGCATTATTTCAGTTCAAAATGATGAGTAATTACAAATTATGAATCTTTCATCAAAAAAATTCACCGTTAGGGTTTCAGAACGCAAGAACGATTCCATAACTATTTGGAGCACATGGGAATTGAAAACGTAAAGGTTTGCTAAACCTCAGAAAACTGGTGTAAAGTATCTCGCAAAATAGAATTTTCAGGGGAATGCCAAGCAGCCAGTCACTATGGTCGGATGAATCGAAGATATCGAACAGGAAACTCAGGAAATATCGTGCCCCACCCCTGAAAATCATTCTACCGACGATCATTAACATTAGCAGGTACGAAAGAAAAATCATTGAAAATTTATGTGAGTTTGCTTTCCAGGCGAGTAATATGTGTTGACCAAGGATTGAAGAAGAACAGCAGATTCAACAGGTGTCTCCGCCCAGGCTAATGCTCGCCTCTTACTTTCACGGTGAAAGTTGGACAAAAACGATAATATCGACATTGGATAGGTCCAGAGAAGATAGAGAGAAGGAACGAACGAATTCCCAGTAGAACTCGCTGTTCGAGTTGCCCTGTCGTCTGATATTTCATCTCTCAAGGGATAGATGAAATACGACCATGTCGGTCGACCATGGCAAGGGAAGAATTAAGGAGAGCATAAGTCTCCACTCGGGTGTCGCCGGCAACTTGTCGCCGGTAGTTGTTCGGATTCCGGACAAGACCGCTGCTAAAGCTGGCCAAAGTTCGACTAACTTCCGATCAAAAGAGGGTCAAAGTCCGAGCTAAAGTCGACGAACCGTCCTCACACTGAAAAGCGTTGCGGCAGCGCCGCGGTCCAATTGAGACGAAAGATAGTTTCTTTGATATTTTCCAAAACATGTTACAGTCTATGTGATTTTTTCAGAACAAGCCGAACTAGCAGGGAGATCTCAATGCGACCATGAATAACCGACAACCATTGCTGCAGCCTCGAACAAGCGATTCTGAAGTGAGCTGGTTCTGTCTTACGACAAGCCGACGGATTCATTGTCACAGCTGAATATTCACCAGAATGTGTGGTTAAGATGTTCGCTAGTTCATTACAAGTACTGGCCATCTTTTCTGTTCTGTTTTGGTGAATGAGAAGCTCTTTAAAAATAAGTTTTGCTATTTCTGGCAGCCTTCTCATGTTGAACAGTAAGAATATGCTCCTCGAGACATGACGCCATTGGAGTCTCGTTGAAAATTGATGAGCCTTTGCAGACAAACATGTGTCTTGCTGTGGCGCACTATGAAAATGTCCATGGACGGGGATTCCAATTTTCAAAACATGATTTGCGAGGAAAAAGAAGAAACAAGAGACTCAAGGTTCTCGTATTGGGAACCCGCTCTTTTCATACTCAAAGCTTTTTTTTTTTGAGTCAGTACAGGTTTATTCAAGAGTCAAAAAAGAGTAAAACGAATGGGAATAACGTAAGTGAATGAGGGAAAGCGAAGACGGTCCTTAAAGGGAGAATAAGTCCAAAGAGTCAGCTTGAGAGAAATATATAAAAATGAGAGATTTTTGAAGAAGCGATCAGAAAGATATTTATACTTGTGGTTAGGCGCGGAGCTGGGACGGTCAGAGGGGAATAGGGGGAGAAAGAATGTGTTGGGGCATGGGAAACATGGTCAGCTTGTCTTCGACATGACCTGGCGGATGGTAGAGATGATGGTGACGGCAGGAGAGACGAGACGGCGCGGCTGGGAGACGGTGAGCTTCTGAAAGAATGGACTCATAAGATAGTCTGAGAGAGAGAGAGAGTGCGTGTACTGCGGACAGTGCGGCTCAATCTGTCCTGGACAGATTAAGATGAAGAATGCTTCCTCCTTTGACCTCAGAGTCATGATGATGCGTCATGGGTTCAAAAGAGAACATCAACTTAAAGTGTCTCAGATGGTGCTGTACTGTATCAGTATGCTAATTATGATTACCTAAATAAGGGATATTCTATCCCTTGCACCTCCCCCCTTACACCAGGACCGTCCCTTGTCCGAACTGGAAGATGTTTTATCGCTTAACTTACTTGCCTTTAACGGCTGACTTGAAGCATGCTCTGGAGTCTGTCGGCTCGGTGGATGTCGTCGTCGTCGTCGACTGGGGCGTCCAAGACCGGGGCTGCGGGAGCTGCATTGTTGTCGGGGACTTCGATCGTGATTTCCTCGAACAGCATTGGGCTTTCCTCGCCGGAATCGTCTTCTTCACTATCGTCCCGGATGATCACCTTGGATGCGGAGACTCGGAAAGTGACGCGGGCGCGTTCCATTGGCTCTTGCGATGGTACCTTGATTATTTTGACCACGGGGGCCATGGAACTGTATTCTGCGAGTAGTTGCTGTTCTTCCTCGGAATAAAGCTTCACTGCTGGATCGTTTGGAGAATGGTGAAGCAGTTCTTCGCTTGTGGAGAGAGGTGAGGAAGTGACGGCAGTGGCGTCAGTAGAAACGGAGTCGGAACGAGTGACGGCAGTGGCGTCAGTAGAGGATGCGGCGGTAGACATCGTTGCTGAGGTACCGTCGGAGGGAAGGGCAGGGGTGACGTCAGGCGGGACCGCGTCGGGGAGATTGTCGGAGGGCATCGGAGACCTGAAAGAAATAATTTAGACTAATTTTACTCGTTTTGTTAGAGTAGGAGGGAACAAGGGTGACGGAAGAAAATTAAAAAAGCAAGAGGATAAGGAAAGTACGGGAAAGGTTGTTGACGCTTTGTGAGTCGAAAAAAAAGGAAAAGAAAAGGGAATTGGTTGCTGGGGTCTTGGTGCGTCGACTGTGTGACGCGTGTACAACGACTTTGTGTTGTTCTAAAGGATGTCGATGCGTAAGCCTTCGATCTGGCGACCCTGCCACGGGGCTTCGGAGATTCGTTCACCGATCTGCCAGGTTTGGCACAACTAATGTGGAGAGTTCATAACGTAGTAAGAGGGTGTCCGACAGTGTAGACAGGTGTGTTTTGTTTTGAAGCGAGATGTTCATGGAGAGTTGATTGGGACTTCTTCGAGGAACAGCTAAAAAAAAATGTCATGCGGTGCTTGTACCATTTCGATGAACTTACAAGAACGCAAAGTCCAATCGCAAGTCAATGTCATTGACCACATCCGCCGGAAGATCGGAGAGAGTCTTCCTTAAAATGATCAATTACTACTTTTAACTGAATGACTAGCGACGCTACGCGTCGCTGGACACGGCTGCGCCGTGTTACTGGTCGTAATCAGTGAGCTCAGATATACTGTGTTTCCCTTAATTTACGGGTATCCCCTTCCCATCTTTGACCAAACTTAGCTTGATTCCTGTGACAGGTATGAAAAAATTGTCAACTGAAAAATTGTTCACAATGAACAAAGAAACATTTTGTTAATTGACAGTTTTTTGATATCTAACACAGGAACCGAGATGAGTTTGGTCAAAGACGGGAAGAAGTGCCGGTTTGATGCACTAATATTCTGAACCAAGTTTAATCTTTAAAAAATTCCTTGACACCGTGACGGATTTTTCAGAATTGAATAAATTTATGCCGACGCTCATTTGTCGTTTGTTGTGATGGACGATAGAGTCGTCTGCGATGTACTATGCAATTTCGATGCAATGAGTATGTTTTGAGTGAACTTCGTTCTTGTTTTATTCGAACGCACTCTGAACGCGTTCCGTGCACAAATTTCGTCCATATGTCCAGATTTGACGATTCAAGCTCATTTGTGAACGAATCAAAAATCTAATTAGACGGGCATGATCCCCAGCTATCCAGAAATCAACTGTGAAAATTTCATGAAATTCGGTCAACGTTGAGTATGCGAAAAAGTGTTGCTACACAGAATGTGCATTGATTTGCATGAAAAAAAAACTGTAACTTGCTCAATTTTCGAGATATAAAAGTTAATAGCATATGGGCATCATTCCCAGATTTTCAGAAACAAACTGACAAAATTTTAATAGAATCGGTTGATTTTGAGTATGAAAAAGGGTGCGTTATACATTTGTCGCTGCAAAATTGTCAAAATAAGTACTGAGAGAACGAAAAAAGAGCCGTAACTTGCCCAACTTTGAACTAATAGAAAATTGAAACATAAGAGCATCCACCACAAAAATTTCAGCTTTTTAGTGCTAAAACCGATGGGATCGGTAAAGAAAGAGATGAGTTCGACCCGATCCAGCCCTGCCTAGCATCGAAAAAATTATAAAAAACAATTTACACATCGCGGAGTCGAACCGTCCACCATCGGATCACCACCCCAGCGCTCTGCCACTCCGCCACACTGACCACGTGCAGCAGTAAGGGCAGGAGGTGGTTACGTGAGTGTCGGCGATGCTTTCTACTTCCCTCCCCCTTCCTCCCCTCTCGAGTACGATTTCGAAAAAGTTAGGGGACATCACAGGATTGACCTCACATGAGCAGCTCCATTTTGAGGTCGATGTATCGAGAAACAAATATGATATTCGTAATCTACGAAACATTTCAAAATGGAACAATATTAACTTGATCCCAGTTACTTTAAATTGAAAGATTTTAGAGCAGTTTTTATTCAGGCCTGAGTCAGATGAAAATGGTCATAAGTAGTCTGAAAATTTATCATAGCTCGCGAAACTTGGTATTCCATTAGAAGACCTGCTCAGAAGTGACATATCCGAAATTCAATCATCCCGATTGAAAATTGCACCAACACTGAGCGATAGAAGTTATTCTCCAGCCAAAAATATCTTATATCGCTAATCTTGGAAAACTTTTCAACTAAATGTTATACAATTTGTACATAGATCGAAGGCTTTTTTGGATCTACGTCCATTTTTAACGGAATATCCTCTCAACTCCCAAACCTCCACAAACGAACCGAGTTATGTCCGAAAAACTGAAGTGGGTGGAGCCTAATTTTTTTTCTGAAATTCAAAACAAATGTAATAAGTCGATAGAACGTGAAAAGTTATGATGAAAGTCAAAAATTTCAAACCGATTGATCCACTGGTTCTCTCAAACGAAGATGAAAAAGGCAATTTCCGATATTTTGGTGACTCGTGCTTTCCGGCTCATTGCGGAGCCCAAGATATTCCAAATCACTTGGTTTTTTCACAAACTCAGAGTCCCTAAGATTTCCATGAGAAAGAAAAAAAAATTTCTCAAAAGCTCAATTTTGAGCCGAGTTATTGATGTCCAAAGTCTGTGACACGTTTTTTCCAGAGTTTTTTCGACATTCGATCGATGGGCAATTCAAAAAAGTGGGAACTACCGCATTTTGAAAGAGAGCGCAGAAAAGAATATACTCACGGCGGAGACGATTTTTCACATTCATTTTGAAGCAGCTATTCCATGTTGCAATAGACGCCTTTCCCGCAAGTTCGTTGTTCCGCAAAACCTGAAAAATTTTGATGGCTGACATGAAAATTGAGTAGGTGAAGCGCAAAAATAGAAGAGAGCATGAGAATTCTGAAAACTTTGTGATTCAAGTGTGATTGAGAAGAGTTTCAAAACAGTGAACTATAATTGGGAAAAAACCCGTTGTCTGTTCAATGGGAGCATCATAAAAATGAACAGCAGTAGTCTTGGCCGGAGTTAGCCAATAAGAAAAGTGAAACCGAAAAAAAGGTGCGGCGAAATGTTACGTAAGCTAATCAGTAAAAGTTTCATGAAGGTGTCGTATGAAACGGAAAATAATGGTGCAAATTTATTGAGCAAAAAAACGGAGGTTTGTTTTATGTAAGCGTCACAAAATACAATGGCTGGAGTGTTGAGCGGAGTTTGCAAATAAGAATGGTTGGATGGCAAGTTATAGTGCAATGGAACTGGAAACATAATATTCCTCATACTTGTATCGCGGACTCATTACTAATAAGACTAACGAAACAAATCATAAACTGAAGTTTCCCGAAAAAAATGGATACTTGGAAAAAAATCTCACAAGGTTCACACAAAATGATCTGACACTTATTTGAAAATTTGCACACTGGTACTAACCATCTGAAAATTTCAGACGAAAAACTACAACTTGAACAAAACACAACATTATCACGAAAAAATTCTCATTGGCTTTGTAATTTTATCAAGACAGAGAAACAATAAAATCCAGTTCAGCAACCGGCGTTGAGTCGGTTTTTGTGACCCGAAAGGAAGTTTTTTCAGTTTTCATTTCTGATTGTCAAAATAATGCTTGCGCATCAGGGGTGTTTGCGGACCGCGCTCCCCGCGGTTTTTCGTGATCGAATGTAAATCGTATGCCCAGAATGTCAATCACAACTGCTGGGTGGCCGTCGAGAATTCCATTCCGAAAACATTTACAGACTCTCATGTCTCTCGAGTAGACTACTTAGCAGCTGAAAAACACGTTGGAATCAACAGAACCGATCGGCGAACACTTCTTCACGGTTTTTGGAAATGGTCATTTTTATAGAAAAGGTTTTTTTTCCACATGAAAATGGGTCGAAAACAAGAAATTCAGCAGATTTTCGGTGGTTTGTTGTTACAATACAAAGGAAAAAAACAAGACGAGCCGAGCCTTCTCATGTTGATTTCAGTTAGAATATGCTCCTCGAGACATGACGCCATTGGACTCTCGTTGAAAATTGATGAGCTTTCGCAGACAGACATGTGTCTCGCTGTGGCGCGCTATGAATATGCACATGGTCGGGAATTCCAATTTTCAAAACATGATTTGCGAGGAAAAAGAAGAAACAAGAGACACGACACGAGAATAAAGTACAAAAGAGGCTCGAGGAAGGCTCGAGGAAGGCCGTTCTTGTCATGATTTTCTATAAGTTTGCATAACTTTCTATAACTGTGTAAAACTTTGTAAAACTATGTAAAACTTTGTAAAACTTTGTAAAACTTTTTATAACTTTCAATAACCTTCTTTAACTTTCTGTAACTTTCTATAACCTTCTATAACTTTCTATAACTTTCTATAACCTTCTATAACTTTCTATAACTTTCAATAACCTTCTTTAACTTTCTATGACTTTCAATAACCTTCTTTAGCTTTCTATAATTTTCTATAACCTTCTATAACTTTCTATAACTTTCTATAACCTTCTTTAACTTTCTATAACTTTCTATAACCTTCTATAACTTTCTATAACTTTCAATAACCTTCTATAACTTTCTATAACTTTCAATAACCTTCTTTAACTTTCTATAACTTTCTATAACCTTCTATAACTTTCTATAACTTTCAATAACCTTCTTTAACTTTCTATAACTTTCTATAACCTTCTATAACTTTCTATAACTTTCTATAACTTTCTATAACCTTCTATAACTTTCTATAACTTTCAATAACCTTCTTTAGCTTTCTATAATTTTCTAAAACCTTCTATAACTTTCTATAACTTTCTATAACCTTCTTTAACTTTCTATAACTTTCTATAACCTTCTATAACTTTCTATAACTTTCAATAACCTTTAGCTTTCTATAATTTTCTATAACCTTCTATAACTTTCTATAACTTTCTATAACCTTCTATAACTTTCTATAACTTTCAATAACCTTCTTTAACTTTCTATGACTTTCAATAACCTTCTTTAGCTTTCTATAATTTTCTATAACCTTCTATAACTTTCTATAACTTTCTATAACCTTCTTTAACTTTCTATAACTTTCTATAACCTTCTATAACTTTCTATAACTTTCTATAACTTTCTATAACCTTCTATAACTTTCTATAACTTTCAATAACCTTCTTTAACTTTCTATAACTTTCAATAACCTTCTTTAGCTTTCTATAATTTTCTATAACCTTCTATAACTTTCTATAACTTTCAATAACCTTCTTTAACTTTCTATAACTTTCTATAACCTTCTATAACTTTCTATAACTTTCAATAACCTCCTTTAACTTTCTATAACTTTCAATAACCTTCTTTAGCTTTCTATAATTTTCTATAACCTTCTATAACTTTCTATAAATTCCAATAACCTTCTATAACTTTCTATAACTTTTACTAACCTTCTTTAACTTTCTATAACTTTTAATAACCTTCTTTAGCTTTCTATAATTTTCTATAACCTTCTATAACTTTCTATAACTTTCAATAACCTTCTTTAACTTTCTATAACTTTCTATAACCTTCTATAACTTTCTATAAATTCCAATAACCTTCTATAACTTTCTATAACTTTCAATAACCTTCTTTAACTTTCTATAACTTTCAATAACCTTCTTTAGCTTTCTATAATTTTCTATAACCTTCTATAACTTTCTATAAATTCCAATAACCTTCTATAACTTTCTATAACTTTTAATAACCTTCTTTAACTTTCTATAACTTTTAATAACCTTCTTTAACTTTCTATAACTTTCTATAACCTTCTATAACTTTCTATAACCTTCTATAACTTTCTATAACTTTCTATAACTTTCTATAACCTTCTATAACTCTCTATAACTTTCTATAAGTTTGTATAACCTTCTATAACTTTCTATAACTTTGTAAAACTCTGTAAAACTATGTAAAACTTTGTAAAACTTTGTAAAACTTTTTATAACTTTCTATAACTTTCTATAAATTCCAATAACCTTCTATAACTTTCTATAACTTTCTATAACCTTCTATAACTTTCTATAACTTTCTATAATTTTCTATGACCTTCTATAACTTTCTATAACTTTCAATAACCTTCTTTAACTTTCTATAACTTTCTATAACCTTCTTTAGCTTTCTATAACCTTCTATAACTTTCTATAACTTTTAATAACCTTTTTTAACTTTCTATAACTTTTAATAACCTTCTTTAACTTTCTATAACTTTCTATAACTTTCTATAACCTTCTATAACTTTCTATAACTTTCAATAACCTTCTTTAACTTTCTATAACTTTCTATAACCTTCTTTAGCTTTCTATAACCTTCTATAACTTTCTATAACTTTTAATAACCTTCTTTAACTTTCTATAACTTTTAATAACCTTCTATAACTTTCTATAACTTTGTAAAACTCTGTAAAACTATGTAAAACTTTGTAAAATTTTGTAAAACTTTGTATTACTTTCTATAACCTTCTATAACTTTCTATAACTTTCTATAACCTTCTATAACTTTCTATAACTTTCTTTAACTTTCTATAAATTCTCCAGGTTATTATCTCCTTAATAGGAGAATTGTTTCACATCTGTTTGTCTTTTCTGTGTTTTTAATGTTTTAAAACATCAATTTGATTCCGAATATCAGGAAATTTTCAGATCCCTTTTAGAAGTCGTTTCACAAAACCGTTTTTTGATTTCAAAATCACCCGGACGGTTTTTAGTTTATGGAATTCCAAGTTTCGTTCCCCACAGCTCAGCTGAGACGCCTGCAGCACAATTCACCTCAATACTTCGAATAGAGACTTTGATTCAATAGTGTTGGGAAGCTTTGGAATTCCCTGTTGAAATCCGTTTTTCTCAATAAGTAAGAATCTGCAGATTCTCTGTCAGGGCCTCAGGCGTTTCCCTAGAACCCGTAAGCTTGCAGCTCCTTTCTGAGGGCCTCCGGCCCTTTTAGCTAAAGTCTGAATCCTGCAAATCATCTGTCTGGGCCTCCGGTTCCTTTCCATGAACCCGGAAATCTGCGGCTCTTTTGTCAGGGCCTCTGGCACTTCTTACGAACCTCTGGAGCCTGCGTCTTTATTCTGAGGGTTTCCGGTTCTTCCAACTGAAGTCTGGAGCCTGCAAAAAATTTAGCAGCTTCGCCTTCTTGAGGGTAAGATGCTCCGGAAAAAAGCGAAAGTCCTCCTAGGTAAGGTAAATGTTGAAGTTCCTGTCAAGAAAATGCTTCAAATGGTCCGGAATGCCCTGGAGTTGAAGAGTTAATTCTTAATCCAATTCGAGATTCCCGGCAAGAATCGAATCCAGAGGCAAAAATAAAATTTGAAGCCAACCATATTTATTTAGGTCAAGTTTTGATTTGCCTCCAAAATATCTTTTCGAATTCCCGCCAAAAAATTATTTGAATTCCCGCCAAAGTAATTTTTTGAATTCCCGCCAAAATATTTTTTTGAATTCGAGATGGCGTTCGGAAACATTCTGGAACTTTCTCGATTTCTCTGGAATGTTCTAGAACTCGACATTCAGATGACCGTATCTACCGTCATTCTACACAGAAAATTCTGAAATTGAAGCGCTCGGGTGATCATGGGTGGTCCCCAAATATGAAAGCAAACGGTTCAGTAGGCAAAAAGTTATTCAAGGTAGAGCGCGGGACGGTCAAACAGAACTATTCCTTTAGTAAGGAGAAGATCGCTTCTGGAAGAAGATGTAGCCTTTTTTCTGTTCATTTCCGACACTTTTCGAATTTAATCAAATACTCGAACACAAACTGAAGCGGTCTTAGTCCCATGCTTATGGATGTAAGCCAAGAAAGATGGATGAGTTGATGGACAGAGAAGATAGATCTTAGAGACGCAGAGAGACGGTGGAAATCATCTGGGATCATGGAAAAGGAAAAGGCAGATGGTTAGTACCAGTGTGCAAATTTTCAAATAAGTGTCAAAGATCATCTTGTGTGAACCTTGTGAGATTTTTTTCCAAGTATCCTTCTTTTTCGGGAAACTTCAGTTTATGATTTGTTTCGTTAGTCTTATTAGTAATGAGTCCGCAATACAAGTATGAGGAATATTATGTTTCCAGTTCCATTGCACTATAACTTGCCGTCCAACCATTCTTATTTGCAAACTCCGCTCAACACTCCAGCCATTGTATCTTGTGACGCTTACATAAAACAAACCCCCGTTTTTTGCACAACAAATTTGCACCATTATTTTCTGTTTCATACGACACTTTCATGAAACTTTTACCGAAAGTTCAAGCGGACACTAACATTTGTCTGTTTGACCAACTCGAACAAGGAATTATCCAATGGGGCTGGGCTCAACTCAAATCCAAAAATTGTGAATCCACCCTTCGAGGCATTTTGCTGGTAAACAACGTGTTTGCCGGGGCACAAAATGATTCAATATCCAATGATCACATCTCAAGTACGAAGCTTCTATATATTGAACCAAACAGACTCGATTCAGTGGTTTCGATTTTATTTTTACATCCAGTACTATTTTTGTTTTCCTTTTGAATATTCTCTTTTTTTTTCAGAATGTCGAAAAGCTGTTTTAATATGGAGGATTTGGTGGCCAAGGTGGCGCGTCTGGAGGAGGAGAAGAAGGAGATGGAGACGAAGTTGGTTGCCGAGAAGGAGGTGGTGGCTGAGTTGAGGGGAAGGATTGCGGGTGCGATTCCCGAGTGCGTGGTCTGCTTCGAACCACACACCGTGCGCGTGTCGAAGGTGATTGGTGAGTACTAGTGTACTTTTCAGGAGTGCATGTTTTCATTTTGTAGGACGATGCGGCCACACGTTGTGTTCGCGGTGTGCCGCGTGTTTGGGGAGGGCGGCTGAGGAAAAGGATGAGATTGTCTCCTGCCCCCTTTGTAGGAAAAGGGGGTTCCGCAATCGGAAGTTCCCGAAGAACTGTGATCTGGAGGAGACAATGGGTATGTCATTTTCTTCTGATTCTCTATAATACTCAAAATTTGCAGAGAGGCTGGTGGGCCCGCTCACGCGGCTCTTCGAGGAGGAGGTGGCTGAGATTGAGGAGGAGACACGGCGGATGATATATACCGCGCCGCGTGAGCCGATTGTAAGTTGTTTCTGAAAGATTGAAATATAGGATGATGTTTTTCCAGGTCGATGAGCTCGCCCCCACCACCGATCAGCAGCAGACCGACAACCCACTACTCGATCAGCAACAGGCACCACCAACACCACAACATCCACCACCAACACCACAGCATACACAACAGATGATGCCGCAGATGCCGGCAAGTGTCTCGGCTCGACCACCCGTTTCTAGCCCCCTCAAAATGTTTCAGATGAATCCCTACGTCATGGGACATCCGTTGGGAGCCACCATGATGGCTAATGAGATGGCCGTGCAGCAGCAGCAACAGTATCCACCACAGCAATATATGCAGATGGGACTGCCGCCACCACCGGTGGCTCAATACCAACCACAGGCCCACTACCAGCCGACCCACTACCAGTCGACCCACTACCAGCCGCCCCAATACCAGCCGACCCAATACCAGCCGCCCCAATACCAGCTGACCCAATACCAGCCGCCCCAATACCATCCGAGCCACTACCAGTCGTCGCACCAGCAGAATGGTTGGGGACGTTGATGGGTGACGTTTTATATTTATTTTGCATCAGAACATGAAGCTTTTTCTTTCAGACTACCAGCACCTTCTCATGCCCTCATTCCCCTCGTCCTCCTCATCGCCACCATCATCGCCATCGGTACCGCCGACGAGGTGGCCAAACCTTCTAGAGCACACATGAAAATTTGTTAATTTTTAATCCTCAATTTGTAATTCTTCCATTCTCGAACTTTTGTATTTCCATTTTTTGTAATTTTTTCCATTCTCGAAATTTTTCTATTTTTGTAATTTTTCGAATTTTTGATTTTCTCCAATAGAAGTGATTTTGCATTTCCCGGTCGTTGGTGTTGCGGTGGAGCATTTCTGTTGAAATCCAGTTCAGCAACCGGCGTAGAGTCGGTTTATGTGACCGTCTTTGTGGTCGTCGATTGATGGTTAGAGTTTGAGCCAAGATCAGTGTGGTTGTATTTTCAAGAATCCTCGTGAAGTCAAACTTTGACACCCAAGATTGAAGTGCGGGAGGAGTCCATTATTGCTGAAAACCTGAAAACTCATTTGAAGACGTGCAACAAGACCAAAGGTCGAAACTTTGAAAATCTTTTTTAATAACGGTAGTATCTCTTCCATTTGTTGAAAAGATAAGGTTGGTTTTGAAAGTAAAAGAGTCCAAGTTAAGCCTTATTCGTCTTCACTGTTGATCCCTGAGTCCAGAGTCCTTTTTTGAGAATCAATTCGTCACAGAAAGTACTTGACGTTAAGCTCTTTCTTCATTTATTGCACACACTGTCACTTTTTGGAATGCATTCTCAAGTCGTGCATTCAATCATCGAGCACTTCCAAGGGACGCATGTTGTTCGAGGCGATCTTTCAAAAATAGAAACGTTTCTTGTTTTTCCCTCGGGACAATACATTTTCGAAGGGACAAAAAAACTTCTTCTGTAGCCTTTTTCTCAATTAGAGATGTATTGCATCGGGAAGTGGCGCACAAAATAACTGAAAAGCAGAAACATTTGAAATGGATGGAACATCACTTTTTTGTGTCTCAAGAGAGTTTCGGAAATAAATGTTCGGAAGTTGAAAGATTCGGGATCAGGATTGCAAAAAAGGATGACATGCAAGATAATTGATAATTTTTATTGAACAATAGATTATGGCAGATATACAACAGAAGTTCTAGGTAAAATCCCTAACGAGATCAACCAAGAGAAGGGGGTAATGGAA